>CAUZXS010001320.1:3293642-3321142 GCA_963585895.1 Sepioteuthis lessoniana
GTGCAAAGCAATACACCCATCGTATTCTACGCCCAACCAATAAGACCAGATTTTTATTTTGAGTTATCTTTAAACTGGAAAAAATAGAAACTGATGCTGCCTGGACAGGTTTAAACAACTTTTACTTCTGACCCAAGAGTGAAGTTGTTGATGTTGTGTTTTTATTTATTTTTTTAATCTTGGGAAATAAAATCAGACGATATCAGGATATGTCTTGCGGTTTTCTGAACGCTCCAACGCTATTTTTATAATAAACTAAACATGTAACATTAAAAAAAGAAAAAGCCAATGAAATAAACTTTATAGATTGAAGCTAATTCTGTAAAATATTTTCAGACGAAATCCCAAACAAAGACCTCTTTTCATCGGGAACGTTTTAAAAATGCAAATTACGCAAGTACCATTGTGTTGAGATATACACCTCTGGCAATGTTACCAGATATTCACTTGTTCCTTATGCTTCTGTATTGGTAAAGGATGGAAGTCTTACCTCCTCCACAACACACACACACACACACACACACACACACACACACACACACACACACACACACACACAAAAGCAAACAAAAAAAAAACGCTAATCATTCTTTGCACTGTAAATACTGAGAAACGGGCGCTACTAATAACTAATAGTGAAGACAGGCTAGCTATCTATTTCCTTCTCTCTTCGATACTTCGAATTTACACGAGCCGCCCACGTTGTCGTTAGAAGTAAAAAAAAATCACACAACAATGAAATGGTGTCACGAAAAATCTCTTTGACATTTCACGTAAAGTTCACAGAAGTAGTTAAATCCGTTATAATAACAGCAACGACAATCTTACTGCTACTACCACCACCACTACTACTCTTACTACTACTACTACCAGCACTACTGTAAATGATGATGATGATGATGATTTCTATTTAGGAAGTTGATTGGGAGATCAGGAAAAAGATGACAAATGTAAAAATGGGAAAATAGCTACATTAACAAAGTCATATAAGGGATCAAGCCTGACTTATGGTTATAGTCAAAAAATAAAATTGGATTCTGCGTGCCAAGTTCAAAAACTGTACGAGGCTTTGGTAATGCCTCGAAGAAAAGACGTCCACTTATTTACTAAGGCTAGCTCAGCTTACAAGGCCGGAAGTATGGGACACCCAGTAAGAATCGAAGTAGCAAGTCCTCAAATCCAACTTGCTAACCATTACAGCTCGTGAAGTACCCAGGGAATGGTATATATAGATCTCTCCTCTTCCCAGCTGTGGGTAAAATAGGAGATTGTGGGTTCAAAACCCATGGTCGACAACCGATCAAGAAAATGGAAAAAAAACCCCAAAAAACATTGAATTATTTATTGATAGCTTATGAATTGGATTCGTAGTAGAACATTTTTCGGGGAATCTCCGACACTTTGGAGAACAATTGTATTGCTAAAACGCCCCGTCGAATAGAATTTGAATATATTGGCTGCATTTGGTGCGGATTTCACAAAAAGTGGGTGTCCTGGTTATTATGGTAAACTGCATATGATGGTGAGGGCCCGATTCTGGAGTCTTTGGATACCCCTTCGTTATCATACTCCCAGGTCCACACTTACCCGGAATAGTTGTATATGTTAAGGGTCATCTATTGGCCAAATCAATCTATATGTAAATTATTTGAGTCGGATTGGAATGTTAGTTACTTGGAGCATTATAGTTGTTAGCCAGCAAATGTCTATTATTGATAGAAATAATTTTATACAAGTTAAATTAGTTTCATTTCTTTGTTTAACGGAATATCAACTTTCGTGGGTTATTTAATGCCGAAGTCATCCTTAGAGAAGAACAGTGATACTAATAGCTAAAAGTATCAGTGGGTTTATTTCTCTGGAAAAAGTCTAAGAACTTATCTCCCTCTTCATTTTCTTTGATTTTCTCTCTATGAATAGCCGGGATGTCATTGTCTACTATTCGGCAGGTTTTCTTCTTTTTATTTTTTAACTATCTCAAGGCATGGTCTTCTGGCCGAGATTAAGTGATCCGTTTGCATCTCACAATATCAGAGAACCAGTGTTGTGCATGTACTATTTGGTCGAATTGTCAAGTTTCAATTTCCCGCACAATTCCCTGTAGATCACCTTCCTCACCCAGTCATATTTTGTCTTATACTCTTTTTGCGTAAGTTTGCTACAATTGCTTATTATGTGATTAATCGTTTCGGTTCTATCACTATATAACCAACACTTGCTATTTTTTTTTTGCATCTTATTTATTTTCATTTTAGCATAATTTGTCATTGCTGCGTTATTTTTGCTATGATAACAACACACACACACACACACACACACACACACAGACACACAGACACACACACACACACACACACACACACACACACACAGAGATAGAATAAGAGATACTGACAGAGAAAACAAAAGTAGATTCATGGTTTGGTTTGGTTCTGTTTTTTAATGGCATATCAACCTTCTTGGGTTATTCTTGGGTTATTTAATGCCAAATCCATCTGTTTAGAAGGACAGTAGTGGTACTATTTAACCCATAGCTGGGAGGATAAGGGGGTTCGTACCTTTCCCAAGGGTATTTGTCCGAAAGTGAACGTAATAGCGTGACTGGAGTTTAAACTCACTTACTACAATTCTGCAGTCCAGCACTTTAACCATTACACCATGAAGACCCCCCCTAGATTCATGGATAGATAGATAGATAGATGGCTAATATGTATAATACAGTCATTCTCATTTTTTTAATCCCTTGTAAGAAAAAAAGGAAATAAATAATAAAAGAGATAAAGATGCCGAATATAAGAGGTAAATCATTGCCAATATTTATTCAATTTCATCATGTTTATTATATCTTCTTCCCAAAAGGAACTTTTTTTTCTTCTTTCCATATTTATTAATTCAATGGATAAAGAGCCTTAACAATAAGAACAATGCAAACCCATCAACCTCAAACTCAATAGGGAATCAATTTTCAGAATGAATCCAAAGATAGGCATTTTTTATTCCAGGATATATATATATATATATATATATATATATATATATATATATATATAACACTTATTGCATGCTTTTGTATCAGTTTGATTTGCTCTCACTTAACAATTAATAATCAAGCAAGAAGGACAGTATTGTTTTGTTTTATTTTTTTATTAAATTCCTGTTGTTATTCATATTGCTGCTATCATTTCTTGGGAACAGTGTAAACACACATGCACATATACATTTATATGTCAAAACTATTATCAGCGCATGTACTTTTATTAATTTTTGATCTTATATATATATATATATATATATATATATATATATTGTTTTGTAACTATTTTTACTTAACTGTGTATCTATTTAACTCTATTTCACTAAACAATTATTAATCAATATGTTCATCTGAGCAAAAAGACAGTGTGTTTTAGTTCCTTTTTTTATTTAATTTCTATTTTTTATTAATATTATACTTTTTTTTAAATTTCTTTACTTTTCTGCTAGAAACTGCCCCACAAATCATATATATATATATATATATATATATATATATATAGGAAGACAAATAAATAAAAAGTATATGTGCTGAAAATCCCTTCAGGGTGCATTACGGCTTATTTTAAAACAGAACAATATCTTCTTTTTTTCTCTCCTTTCATCTTCTCCCTTTCCCATTTTTTTCTTGGTGCTTTTATTTATGTATATAAGCCACATTCTTTAGGCATGTCCTGTAGATTATCAGTAAAAGACGTCTTCTTCCGCCAATGTGAATCTCAAACCATAATCTGCAGAATAATATACGCAATTTTTTTTATCATTTCTTCCTTCTTTCTTTTTTTTTTTTTTACTTCATTTCTCTTTTGTAGTGCTTGATTCTTTATAATTATTATTATTATTTTTTTCCCCTCGTTGTTTGTTTGTTTGTTGGTTTGTTTCAGACATGGCAGCCTCGCAGAACCATCATCCAGTCGATGGAACAAAAAATTATTCATGCCAGATTATTTTGCAGAATTTGCCGTCTGATTTATCAAGAAAAATTTTCACAAGGAAAAACAGAGAATGATGGATGCCACTTTGTTTGATGTATACAATAGATTGACTGTTCTTATTCCGCTTTCATTTTTTTTTTTTCTATTGTAAAAATGTATCTACATCTGGATACATAGATAGATAATTAGTTAGAGAGACATACGGAAATAAATATAAATATATATAAGAGATAGAGAGAGAAAGATGAAATAGCAAAGTATAAAGAATGAACTATGAATATATATGAGAGAGAGAGAGAGAGATGAAATAGCAAAGAATAAAGAATGAACTATAAATATATATATATGAGAGAGAGAGAGAGATAAAATAGCAAGGATAAAATAGCAAGACATAAAGAAAGAACTATGAATATATATGAGAGAGAGAGAGAGAGAGAGAGAGAGAGATAAAATAGCAAAGTATAAGGAAAGAACTATAAATGTATATATGAGAGATAGTTTGGTTTGGTTTCTTTGTTTTAATGGCATATCAACTTTTGTAGGTTATTTAATGCCAAAGCCATTCTCCTAGAAGAACATTAGTGGTGCTATTTAACCCATAGCTGGGAGGATAAGGGGGTTCATACATATATGAGAGAGAGAGAGAGATAAAATAACAAGACATAAAGAAAGAACTATAAATATATATGAGAGAGAGAAAGAGAGAGAGAAAATAGCAAGACAGAATGGTTTAAACCTTTAAACTGAAACAGAGCAGGCATGAAAACTAAGATATTAAAAATACATCACAATTCAATATTATTTCTTTAAGTTTCATGTGGTCTGTAAACACGGTCATCAGACAGCTTAAAATATCAAATTATTGTTGTGGCCTCTTGATATTTTAAATTTTATATAGATATATATACTCACACGCACACATATATATGTATTGGTTTGGTTTCTTTGTTTAATGCCATATCAACTTTTGTAGTTTATTTAATGCCAAAGTCGTTCTTGTAGAAGAACAGTAGTTGTACTATTTAACCCATAGCTGGTTAGATAAGGATGTTGGTTGGTTGGTCAGGTTTTATGGCATATCAACCTTTATAAGTTATTTAATACCAAATCCATTTTTATGTAAATAATCTGTTCTATTTAAAACAATTCAGTTTAGCATAAGTACACATTTTGATTGTCAAAAACATTTCTATTTCAAACTATTCAAGCAGGTATATGTAACAATTCAGTTAAGTGTAAATACAGTTTTAATGTCGAAAAACAATTCTATTTCAAATACTTCAGTTAAATATAAGCACGCAGTTTAAATGTAAGTATAGTTTAATTGTCAAAAACATTTCTATTTCAAACAATTCAGTTTAGCATAAATATGCAGTTTAAATGCAAAAATCAGTATAGTGAAAGAAGCACGGTTTAGTTCTATTTAACCCATAGATAGGACCCTTATCAGGTGCTACTACTCCGGGCCAGAGTGGACCTGAGAGCAATGACAATAAAGGGGTACTCCGCATTCCCCAAAGCTCCTGCATCACTGGAACCTCACCATCAGATTGTTTAGTGTCATATCCAGGACACTCGTTTTTTTTTGTGGGGGGGGGTCTTACCCCTCTGCAGAGAAGCAGTCGGTGTATTCTACAGCCCCAGCCGACTGAGTAAGGAGGATTATTACCTTTCTCAATGATATTAGCCTAAAAGTGAAAGAAATAACAAGTTCAAATTTGCTGACTATGATGTAACAGTCCAGTACATTAGCCACTATATCACATGAAATCTCCACTAATTATATAGAGAAAATAGACAACAGGAGTCTAAACTTGGACAAGGCCGTTTGCATTAATGGCTTTGGGAAAGGTATGAATCTATCTATTCCCCACCCAGCTATGGGTAAATAGAGCAGACTGGGTTCTTTAGCCTTGGTTAGGCAACCAGTGTAGGAGAAAGTAAACTCTGAATCCAAACCAGCTTTATTCAGACTAAAAATTGACCTTGTGTCATATCTTGCTTGTGGCAGGGGGTTTCTATATATATATATATATATATATATATATATATATATATATATATATATATATCAAGAGAAAGAAAGAATAAGTCAGAAATAATAGTTAATAACAAAAGAAGTTAATATTGTTCTTAAATAAGTACTTGTTTACTTATTATGTTAAAAAATAATTATAATGTTAACTACCAAATTAATTCTGTCTCAACCAGTGTGTGTGTATATATATATATATATATATATATATATAACATAAATTCATGAAAAGAAATGTGTATATATACATATATATATATATACACACACACATTTCTTTTCATGAATTTATGTTATACTCTTCTAAATATGCAGGGGGTCCAATGATGTAATGGCTCAGATGTTGAACCAGAGCTGCAAAGTAAGGGAGTCTGAAATCCAGCCATACTATTATGTTCCCTTTCAGACTAATACCCTAGAGAAAATTATGAACCCTTTTATTCTTCCAGGTATTAGTTAAATAGTATCACTACTGTTCTTCTAAAAGATGGTTTTAGTATTAAATAACTTAGAAAGATTAAGATACCATGAAAACTAGAAACCAAATATACATATACATTCACACATCTGAGTACAAGATGTGATCTACATTTTTTTAATTTCAAAATTTAAAATTTAAATAAAAAAATGTGCATAGTTTATTGATTGATTGATTTTAATGGCATGTCAAGCCATTGAGAATCATTTTATGCTTAGAGGCAATGGAATCACATTCATTCTTTGTTCATATTTACGTTTTTTTGTGCAATTGTTTCTTGAAAGTTTTTTTTACACATAGTCATATCAAATACAAATAATTTTTAAACAAACCTATTTGACCCATGATGGGACAGTAGCAGGTGCTATCACTCTGAGTCAAAGTGGATCTGGGAGTAATGGCAATGAAGGGGTGACTTCACTCTCTCCAGATCTCCAGAATGGGAACACAGCTGAGCAATTAGTAAAATAAAGTGATGATATCTTGACTTCATGCAGATGAATCAGTGACAATTCTTGATACATTTGGATCCACACCTTTTGGTGAAACACAGAATAGTGCAAGTGCACCACACTTCATTGAGACCAGGTGAAAAAGCAGACAAAATTTGAAGTGTAGTGTAGGACCAAAAAAGTGTTGTGTCTGATAAAAAGAAATGAATTCACAGAAAAAAAACACTCGAAACTTGAATCTCAAGGGAGAAAATAGTAGTTGTTTTATTTTTGGGAATTACAGCAGACTGTCGTTAAAAAGTTTGTTCTCTTTTTTTTTGTCGCTATCAAACGTCTTCTTTCTTTATCACTCTTTCCCTCTGTGCACTTCAGCTAGTGTTTGTAGAAAAGGTTCACCTTCCTCTTCTTGGCGATGGCGGGGTCATTTTTATCGTTGGCCTGTTGATGTTTATCATATCAATCGGATTGCTATGACAGGCTGGGCTCTATATGACGTGTGGTGTGCGCCTCTGTTGAAACCTGTCTTGGACTGCCAAAATCTCGCTACTTGATTTTCTTATATAGCGATTTGATGGAATCAATTCGAAGGTTCCTGAAGGTTCGATGCTCACCAGTGGAACAGTAGTGCAACACGTGAAAGTTCACGTGCGATTATATTAAAATCACGCTTTTTCTCTACAGGTCACTCTGCCTGTACGAGTGAGGTTCGTGACATTTTTTTGATCGTCAGACCTTTGTACCCAATGACTGATGAGAGCTGATGTGCTCGAATGTTCTTTAACCTTGAGAAGGCCGCAATTTAATGACGGCGCCCATCCGTAATATTACAGAAGTACATATATGCAGAGTAGGGAGTTCCTGTTGTGAAATGACTAAAGTGCCGGGCTATGGCTTTAAAATTAGAGAGTTCTTACTTCAGTCACAATATTACCTTCACTTTTGGACTAATCCTCTTGAGAAAGGCATGAACCCCCTTATTCCTCCCCTCAGCTATGGGTAAAATTTTACAACTTTTCTTCAACAAGGAGGCTTTGGTATTAAATAACACAAAAGGTTTGATATGCCATTAAACAAAGAAACCTACCAAATATGTAGAATAAATCCAACTATATACAAGCCATTTTCAGAACTATCAAAAACTGAAACAGCAATGAACAATAAATTAAACATTGATTCCCTTCAAAATAATCTCTTTTGTACTCTTATTTCATTGAATTTTTACTATTGGTTGAATTATCTGCGGAAAACTTTTTAAAAAATATGTAATAAAGCTGTTCTGTCATATTTCTTTTAATGTCTTCCATGTTCTCAATTTTTACTCTTGAGATTAATTTTCTATTTGGGAAACTAGAAAAAGTTGCATCGAGTTAGATTCAGTGATTACTGCAGATGTTGTACTTACACCATTTTATGTTTCATCAAAAATATTTTCTTAAAAAAATATGGAGACTGGCTACATAATTTTTTCTTTCAAATTTCCACTGACCCATTTAAATACCATCACATTGCAATTTGATCAATTCTGAACAAGTCAGACTAGAAAAAGCAGACTGGACGGGAGTATAGAGAGGGTTGCATTTGCTCAAGCCAGCATTTTGTCAAAAAAAATGGTTGTTCAAAAAGTATCAAGACTGACTTTATAATATTTTCTAAAATTGACTCTGACTCATCTAGATATCATCACTTTTGATACATAAATTGCTCAGTAAACATGTCTTTAATTAAATTTGAAAATTTAAAAAAATAAAGACTTAAGTCTCATAATTTTTTTATCAATAATTCATCATAACTTAGAAAGGATTTATAAAAAGATAGAAAAGGTTGGCACAAGGCCATACCCAATATGGGGGTCACTATCAAAGATTTTTGTTACTGACTTGTCAACAATTTGACCCTCTGACAATAAATTGCTAGCCTTAAAAAATCACTGTCAGTAAGTCTTAAAATATGCTGACTGTGTCCTCTGCAGAAAGGTAAGATACCTCACCATTGCCAAAAATAAATATAGCTTTCCTGAGTATGATACTAAACTGCATCTAATTGTGAGGTTCCTGTTCTGAAGCTTTTAGAAGTGTGGCGTATACCTTCATTGCCATTACTACCAGATCCACTCTGACCTGGAGTGGTATAGTACTCATTAGGGTCCCATCTTTGGGTCAAATATATCTGTTTAAAAAAATATTTGTATTTAAATGGACTGTGTGCAAAAAGCAAACCCTTAAGAACAACAACACGAAAAATGTAAATATGAACATGCATGGAACACAATTCCTTAAACTTTGGGCATAAAATAACCCAAGATGAGTTGAAATGCCATAAAACCAATAAGTTTAAATCTAGCCATAAAACAAACTCAGTTTAGTTTGAAAATGGCAACAAAGGTGAAAGTATAGAGCATTCAGTGATAATTGAACTCACAACTCAGTAGCAATGGATCAGTAAGACAAGCTTGTTAGCCATTACACCGCAACAGAATGCCCTTCATTTTATCTATGTGACTCAAACTTGCCTATGTATCTGTGTGTGCCTTTTTTTTCAATTTTTCTTTTTTTACCTTAGCTCTACACAAAATAATAGCCATTTTTTATTTATCTTTTTTTTATTTTAAGACCTTACATATCCTTTTCTTTTTATTTCTGGTTTTCACATTTTTTTATTTTATCTCTCTTTGGGCATATCTGTCAAAGCTGAGAGTGAAGTGAATCTAAAGTAATAAACACTGTTTCCACCAGATTTTACTCATACTTTACTAAGTTCCTCTACAGTTAATATGTATTGTGGTGGGGGTGTGACAGACATGCCATCCACTGTATGGTGAGGGCCACTGGCTTTAAAAAAAATATATATATTTCCCTGGTCAAGTAACCATAAAATCTATTTTGCTATATCATAAATTATTTTGCACTTAACAAAGGGAGCTAAGAAAAAAATACTGTGTATCTATCCATACAGATATAGTGCATTTCCCCCTGTAGCCTCAGTCAGTCAGTCACACATACACACACAGATATATATTATATATATATATATATATATATATATATATTATATATATTAATATATATATATGAACAAAAACTCTGGAAAAGAATGCAATACATACATGTGTACATTGTATCATATTTAGATATGAATGTACATTGTATCATATTTAGATATGAATGTACATTGTATCATATTAAGATATGAATGTGCATGTGAACATATTTGTGTGAGTGCATAACAAAAGGAATACATGTGCGTGTGTGTGTGTGTAAATGTCTGTGTCTTTCTCTCTATCTATCTATCTATCTATATATTATATATATATATATATATATGTCTAAATGTATATACATATGCATAGATATGTATCTTATGTGAGTGTAATTATCTATGGACAGTTTGTATGTAGAGGTGCATATTCATGTATATGTATATATATGTGTGTGTAAATGTGTCTGTAAGCATGTTTGATGTATTCATATGTGTGAAAGAGAGAGAGAGAGAGAGAGGGCGAGTGTGTGTGTGTGTGTGTGTGTGTGGTGTGTGTGTGTGTGTGTGTGTTGTGTGTGTGTGTGTGTGGTCTAAATGTTTTTACACATGCATAAGTATGTATTTATGTATATGCATTCATGCATGCACATATATATACATGTTCAAATGTATGTTTATACTTTATAAATGTTTAAATGAGTGTATATATATATATATATATATATATATATATATATATATGAATGTGTATATATACATATATATATGTATATGTATGTATAAATATGCACTTGCATATATCATATCTTTGTAAAACTGAAAGTCAATGAAATACAGCCATGCTTTTACCATAACCAGACTTTATGGTTAACTCTTTTACCAGGTTTCATTATCTTTTGTTTTTCTTCTTCTACTTTAAGTTCCTGGTCCAAACAAAGATTCATTATGGTCAATAATCCAAAGAACTAAATCCAGAAAAAAAACAAAAACAAAAAAAAAAAACAACAACAATTCCTTACAAGAAATGCTTTCCAAAAATATTACTTTGACAATGGCAGGCAAGCCTTCTTTTTTTTAAAAAAAAACTTAAACAAAACACAAAAACTGAACAAGACTGTATAAAACATGAATATTTTTATACAGATTTTGGGGTATGTTAAAAAAGCATCAAGACTGAAGCTGTATTTACTAAGACAGAAATAAACATTGAATGAAACATTAATTTTCTTTTAAAACAGTTCCTTTGGCATTTGACTCACTTATTCCAGTAAGTTTTCATTGGTCCAAGCACCTCTAAAACCCCACTTTTGATATGGCATAAACCTGTGTCATTGTATTTCTTTTATTCCTCAAATCTTTTCCTTGAGAAGAATTTCTAATATAGCAAACGAGAGGAAGATATTAAAAGTATTTAATGGTGCAGTATAGGTAAGCCAGTGAAACAGTTTACAAAATTGATTCTTAACACACCAGCTCTCCCTATGACCACTTTGCCACACCAACACACTCTCTCATTTTTGTTGAAATGTCACAGCAGTATGGGAATTGAAATTAACAATTGCTTCATTCTTTTAATTTGAATTCCATAAATCTAAATATACTTAAAAAGCAATCATGCATTTGTTAACTTTCCTTGCACAGCTATACTAATGCAGTCAAAGATGGTGGGATGCAGTAACAGTCTATAAATATATGAATTTACCCAGCCCCTCCACATGAACAGCACGCAACACAATGTTAATTTTTTATGCAGAGTTTGAATCCTGAGTTTTCCTTCTCCTTGATTAAATGGCTCAGTCTACCCTAATATTTTATCCATTGCTGGAGGGAGAATAGTAGGATTCATGCCTTTCCCGAGAGTATTTGTGCTATGTGAAATGCAAACAGCCTGGTCCAGGATTTGAACTCAAGTCACTGTGTCTATTTCCTACAACGATACTCATGACACCTTGAGCACCTCTATTCTATCATCTATAAATATAAACACTTATTGATAATTTTCAAGATATTCTGTTGTTTAAAATTTTAAAAACATTTTCAAATACACAGTGTTTCAGAAAAATCTGCTAATATTTGTGATGTAGAGAGTGTTTCAGAAAAATCTGCCATCATTTGTGATGTCCAGAATGTTTCTGAAAAATTAGTATAATTTCATAATCTAATGACTTGACCAATTCCCATTCAAATGATCTCAAATTTTAACAGCACATCTAAAAACAACTCAAAATTCTATGTTTAATATTTAAATACTGTTTCTTTTTCCTTGAATAGAATTTCTATACTTGAAAAAAAAAAACATTAAACATGGTATATTGAGTTGTTTCTACACACACTGTTAAATTTTGAGATCATTTGAATGAGAATTGGTCAAATTTTTAGTTTCAGAAATGATATGAATTTTTCTCAAACACCCTGTGCATCTCTAATTTCAACAACGTATGTAAAAAGTACCCAAATTTCAATATTTAATGTTTAAATGCCTTTTCATTTTCAGTGAATGGCATTTCCATACCTGAAAAAAAACAAAACATTAAACCTAGAATTCTAGTTTTTTTCTACACATGCTCTAAAAATTTGAGCTCATTGGAACAAGACTTAGTCAAGTTCTTCAGTTATGAAATGATATGATTTTTTCTGAAACACTGTATATCTCAAATGATATAAATTTTTTTAAACACCTTGTATTTTAATATTGAAGTGAAAGTTATACAATTCAATATTGAAGAAAATCAGAGCATTAAAAAGGATATTACATTTTCTGAAAAATATTTTTTATCTTTAAGTTCTGAGAGCACTCTGGAGAAGGAATTTTCGGCCGCCACTCGCATAATGCAAAGCTCTTCAAAAGAATTGAGCACTCTGGTAGCCGATAGGGTATAAAAATGTAAACAAATGGCTGCTGCTGTTGCTACATAAATACCTTAACAATTCCCTTAGCCAAATGTGGTATGCTTGTTGGCCGAGCGGTCTGAGACTTAGTCTAACGTAAAGTTGGATGGGTTTCGATCCCGGCTTCGAGCGTCCTGCATGTCTAGCCACACTGAAGAGTTCTGATAGAATGAAACAGTCTGTCTGTGGATGACAATATATACACATATATATATATATATATATATATATATATACAACTAAATAGATGAGAAAAAGGTTTTAAAAGATTCAATTTCCATTGCTAGTGTTCTGTTTCAAATCTGGGTAATGTAGTTAGGATTCCAAAATTTATTTACATTAAAAATAGTTTATATCACATCAGTCTATCTATCTATCCATCTATCTAAGTCCTAAATCTGTTTATATCTATTTTATCTATCTAATTTTGTGTTTATGAACCTATGTTAGACTGTTCATTATCCATCTATCAAAGTCTGTTCATATCTATCTATCATTATAGAGTTGATATCTACCTGCTATAAAGATTTCATAATATATCTGTCTCATCTTTTCCATTTTATTCAATCACTTACACCTTATGATGAAGGTCTAAAACCTGTTTTTTTATTTCTCTACATTTTTATAATAAAAACATTCTAACCATTAACATAATGGTTTGAGTGTTTGCCAATGGTCCAGGAGATCAGGGTTTAATACCAAGTTGAATCATATTAAAGACTCAAAAAATAGTACTTAATACCTCCTTGCTTAACACACAGCATGATAAGGTATGGATCAAGGGTAAGGTTTGGTTTCTTTGTTTAATGGCATATTAACCTTGTAGGTTATTTAATGCCAAAGTTATTCTCCTAGATGAACAGTAGTGGTACTATTTAACCCATAGCTGGGAGGATAAGGGTATTTGCCCGAAAGTGAACGTAATAGCGTGACTGGAGTACAAACTCGCTTACTACGATTCTGCAGTCCATCGCTTTAACCATTACACCATGAGGACACATGTAAGTAGCAAGTGAAAAGAGATCCTTCAGGTTGCTCTCGACTCTGGTTAGCCATTGCCCAGTCGGCTGGGGCTGTAGAATACACTGACTACTATTTTGCAGAGGGGAAAGACCCCCATAACGAGTGTCCTGGATATGACACTAAACAATCTGATGGTAAGGTTCCAGTAATACTGGAGCTTTGGGGAATGTGTAGTACCCCTTTATTGCCATCACTCCCAGGTCCACTCCTGCCCGGTGTGGTAGCACCTGATAAGGGCCCTATCTACAGGTTAAATAGAACTAACAGCATACTTATGCTAAATTGAACTGTTTGACAAAACTGAATAGCTTAAAATAATGTTTTTGACGATTAAACCGTACTTACATTTAAACAGCGTGCTTATGCAAAACTGAATTACTTGAAATAGAACTGTTTTTTGACATTGAAACTGTATTTACAATAAACAGAATTGTTTTATATAGAACTGTTTTGACATTTTACTGTGTAAACAAAATCTGTACATACGCTAAATTGAATTAGCTGAATTAGAACTGTTTGAATAAACTGAATGGTTTGAAATAGAAATGTTTTTGACAATTAAACTGTGTTCTCATGCTGAACTGATTATTTACATAAAAATGGATTTGGCATTAAATAACCAAAAAAAGTTGATATGCCATAAAAACTCAATCAACCAACCAACCAACCATCTGGTCAGCCAACTTACTTACCTTTTCATACAACAAAATACAGAACAATCCATTGATCTGCTTGGTTCTAACAGAAGTCCATGATGATGTAGGTACTTTTATTTAGGAAGGAGTGAAGGATTCTAATTAGCATTTCAATCTTATCTGCTATATTGAGAATTTTAGTGTTTAAAAAATAACACCCTCACAAAATTATCATTCAGTTACAAACTGAACAAGAAATGGCTTTGTTTTCAAAACCAGATCATTTCAAATGAATTGCTCTAATAAAAGTATCACTATGATGTGCCATTCTTCTTGGTTTACACTAAAATATATATGTATTTACCCAACCCCTCCACATGAGCTGGATGTGACTCAGGGTCAGTTTTTTAAATGGAGCTTAACAGTTTTGAATTCCGAGTTTTCCTTCTTCTAGACTGGTTGTCATATCAAGGTTAAAGAGCACATTCTGTCCTACTATTTACCCATAGATGGAGGGGGAATAGTTAGATTCATACCTTTCCCAAGGGTATTAGTACTATGTGAAATGTAAACAGCCTCATTCAGGGTTTGAACTCTTGTCACCATTTTCATTTTGTACAATGATAACCAATTCACTGCAAACATCTATTTATATTCATCTGTATAATGACTGCTCCCTCTAATTCAAGTCTGGTTATCACATGGGTAGAAGATGACACTCTTAAAAAATAACTGACCCTACTATAAACAGATGTGGCATTTTGAGTTGGCATAAAGTCTGCAGAAACAAAATTGGTGCACAGAAGATTTAGTCTTATCATATCATATTTATCAACCCCTCCACTCGGGCAGGATATGACACCAGGTCAATTTTTAAGCGGAGTTTAACAGGTTTGAATTCAGAGTTTTCCTTCTCCTAGACTAGTTGCCTCACCAAGGCTGAAGAATCCAGTCTGTCCTACTATTTACCCATAGCTGGAGGGAGAATAATTGGATTCATACCTTTCCCAATGGTATTAGTGCTATGTGAAATGCAATCAGTCTTGTCCAGGATTTGAACTCGTGTCGCCGCGTCCATTTCCTACGACAATAACCATTACACCACAGGCACCTCCATTTAGTCTTATGGGAAAGCTATTGTTACTCAATAAGACTGAGTAGTGAGTTCAATTTTCATTTGATCTCTCATACTTCTGGTCCTCTGTCTCACATGGTGTAACAAACAGATAGTGAGCTAGGCTCATCAGTCAATGTTAAGGAGATCAATTGTCAAGCCTTATGCTAAACTGAACTAAAATAGAAAAGACCTTATGTGATATAATTTTTAGCTAGAAAGGCAAGTATGTTTTCATCCAGCCACTTCACTCAGGGTAGAAGATGACACAGGGTCAATCTTTAAATGGAGTAAAGCTGGTTTGAATTCAGAATTTTCCCTCTCCTGCACTGGTTGCCTGACCAAGGCTAAAGAAACTACTCTGCCAGATGGTTTACCCATAGCTGCAGGAGGAAGAGATGGATTTATTACTTTCCGAAGGGCATTAGTAGGAATTGAAATTCAAACAGTCCTGAGTCACTAATTCCATTTCCTAAGATGATAACCGTTTTGCTCAATTTCCACAGGGTGCCTCATTTTTTGGCGTTGGGCCAAACTTAACTAATTTTGGTAAAAGACTAAGACACATCAGGCTTTTTAATATTCCTAGCTATGAATTAAGTAGTTTCACTTCTGTCCTTCTACAGGAATGGCTTTGGCATTAAATAACCCACTCAGGTTGATGTGCCATTAAACAAATAAAATAAAACCATGTAATATTTAGGTAGCAAGGTTAGTGGACCATTGTGTGTGTATGTGTGAGATTCTCCCTGGGTATCCCAAACTTCAGGCCTTGTGCCAAACTAATCTAAACTTAATAAAAAACAAAGGCATCTCATGCTGTGTCAAATTTAGGCAACAAGGCTAGACCAGTGTTAGCATATGTGATTCTCACTGGGTGCCTCATACTTCTAGCCTTGTGTCAGACTAAGCTAAGCTTTGTTAAATTTGAGTAAAAAATGAGCTTCAAGACATAACACAATGTAAATTAATAAGAGTAGACTTTGAAGTTAGATTTATTTCAATTGTTAATACATTTTGGAACCACTATTAGAAGGATTACTGGCTTAAAATTGCTTTATTTTCTCCGAGTTAATCTTATTAAAATGATTATATATGAAAGACTTCAAGATACCCAAAATACAGACAAGATCAGCATGATATGGTACATAGTTGAGAAGAGGCCTGAGTCTAAGAGTGAGGGGTAAAATCAAAAAGAAAAGCCAAAACACAGGAAGGTGGAATGGAGAACTGAGGAGAGAATGTATTTCCAGATTTGAATTGGAATATTTCATTAGGCATTTTCAGTTTCAAAAGAAAAGAAAATAAGCTTTTTCCTCTGCCGTTATACTTTGCTGAACAGAATTGAAACCTTAAAAATTCTATTTTCTTTTATTGAAGTTGTTGTCTGCAGGAATGATAACAATAATTGAATAATAAGGGGAGACAACAAACACAGTAAACATTAAAATGAACAGCATTATTTCAATCCTACAAGGGACGCTCCAAAAGTGATGCCTCCTATTTATTTTCATGAGAACTACAATGGATACAGTTAAAGCAAGTTTTCAGCTACAAAGTACTAGTTTTTCCAAAGAGTCCCTATTATGAAAAATGCATTTTCACCAGTGATGAACAAGAGCCTGAATGCAAAATTTGCAAGAAGGTCACTCCAAAAGTAATGTTTCCTATTTATTTCCATGAGAACTACAATGGATACAGTTAGAGCAAGTTTTCAGCTACAAAGTACTTCTTTTTCCAACAGTCCACTGTATTGGCAGTGAATTTTTTCACATGCCCTCTGAAAGTAAAGCCTCATTTATTTGAATGATAACTACAAATATAGTTACGGTATTTCCTCCCTTGTCTGCCAAAAGAATTCCTACAAATGATGGCAAGATGGTGAGCCACAACAACAAACCTAGTATAAAAGAAAAAGGGGTTAAAATTTTTTTTTGGTTTGGTTTGGTTTGGTTTGATTTTATGTACACAGTTTAGTTCTATTTGACCCATAGATAGGACCCTATCAGGTGCCACCATTGCGAGCCAGAGTGGACCTGGGAGCCATGGCATGAAGAGGTCCTTCGCATTTTCCACAGCTCCTGCATTACTGGAATCTCACCATCAGATTGCTTAGTGTCATATCTAGGACATTCGTTGGGGAGGGGATCTTACCAGTCTGCAGAGAACCAGTTGGTGTATTCTACATCCCCAGCTAACTGGGTAACAAAAAGGTGTTAAGACCTCACTCTCTTTACTTGCAGTATGGCATACAAAAAAAAAAAATGACCTGTTTCATCCTTCTCCGACAGGAATGTCTGCCACCAGACTATCTCGTATACAGTGAACACAGTGCTTAATGTTGAAAGTTTACTGATATACATATTTGGTATGAATCCAATTATTCTCCCTCCAGCTATGGGTAAATAGTAGGGCAGACTGGGTTCTTCAGCCTTAGTGTGGCAACTAGTCTAGGAGAAGAAAACTCTGAATTCAAACCTGGACTCTGACACCAAAGGGGAAATCTTTCTTCTAAAAGTGAGAGTCATACGACTGGCCGATCTCTCTACCTCTCTCTATTCACTGACCTTTTGGCTTGGTGACTGGAGTCACTGACGAAAAAGTTCACTTAGCACCGGGCTTTTTTAGCCTGATGACTGAGAAACTGAATACCTAATCCCAGGAGCCTGTCCCCACAGCCAATACCTACTTTGCAGGGTTCAATTCATTGCTTTGGCTCTGAGGTGTCCCAATAGGGAAACTCTGATGGGATCAAGCATTTTTTGTACCTGCCGCACATGAGTCTTGATTCGTGCATAGCTCTTCACATTAAAATGATCTTGTGTCAAATCCTACCTGGTTGGCGATTGGATAAATATCCACTTTTTTGGCTGACCTGCAAACGACATAAACACAAAATAGATCACTCTGCAAAATCTTTTCACTACCATTCATTCGCGTTGGATATTTATCCGTGCCACCCACCAACCAGGATTTAACACAAGTTCTTTTTTTATCATAGGGACTTAGGAGAGAGGAAGGGCACGAGCCGAAACTTGTGCTCTGTTTAACAATGTTGGTCATAGGACCACACTTGGTGCAATGTGAACTTTGCTAGCCTTTGCTAAGTCTCCCGGTACGAAGCCAGGTGACCTTGCTGGTCATAGATTCGCTAGACTAGATCCGAAGGTCAAGTGCAATGTGAATCTATGCTTGTCACTGATACTCCGCTTGGCACGTATGCCAGGTAGCCAGCCGAGGCCATATAGCCAAGGAACAAGCTCCAGTGCCAGGTAAGTATCACACATGTAGTCCTAAATTTTACAAAATTTAGCATGGTTTGGACCAGAAACACTTAAGACAAACGTCCTAAATAATACTTTATAAAATGGTAATACAACTTCTCAAAAAAGAACACGCTGAACAGTAATACTTTCTTCACAAAAATATTCGCTCAAACATTTCCAATTCTTCAAAATTATCTGTAAACAATATTATATAAAATATTTCACTTGTTTTTCCATATATTTTTAGATGTTGCGTCTTTTTTTTTTTTTTTGTATTGTACAAACATTTTTACTTTTGTCTTGCACGTCCATAAACAAATGAATGAATATTCGTAGGCAGTCATTTACATTTTTCGGACTATTGTCCTCATCTTTGTCGCCATGTTTATCACAACGTTTCGGTTGTTGTACGCTCGGCCTTTTTCAGGTGGTTGAAATGTCAAACTTAGCCCTTCATTTCGCTCACCAGGGTGACAAAGATGAGAACAATAGTCCGAAAAATGTAAATAATGTACATAATACCTCATCTCAGAAATATAGACAGATATTCGTAGCCAGAATATTTTTGGTCAACAAGGTCGATGGACAATTGAAAGCTGACCACAACAGGTGCAATATATTCTGCTTTGATTGATTGACTGATAGATCTTAACGGCATCATCGGGAAACTGCGTCCATTGTATGTTTATATTTACTTTTTTTGTGTTGTTTGCTTAGAGTTTTTTTTTTTTTTGCGCAATTATACGATATCAAGTATTCCTATCTG
Organism: Sepioteuthis lessoniana; assembly: GCA_963585895.1. Taxonomy (NCBI): domain Eukaryota; kingdom Metazoa; phylum Mollusca; class Cephalopoda; order Myopsida; family Loliginidae; genus Sepioteuthis; species Sepioteuthis lessoniana. Next base: position 3,313,245 of record CAUZXS010001320.1, read on the forward strand.
ATACAAATAATTTGCCACAGTCATTTGGCTTCAAGTATTCCTATTAAATATTAATAATTTTCAAACGAAGGTATTTAACCCATAGATGAAACCCTGACAGGTCAGAGTGGAATCTAAGAGTAATGGTAATGAAAGAGTGGCACTATTCTTCCCAGATCTCAAGACTTGGAATCTCACCATCAGAAGCTGTTAAATACCATACCCAAGATAACCCTTTTAGATGGAGGATCTTCCCCCATCTGTAGGGGATGCGGTCATCGTATTCTAACCCTCGATGATAAGGTGAAATTTGTTCTGCAAAGAAGAATTCAGACGCACACTTCAGCTTTCATATCCCACTCTTATTTAAACCAGATTGAGACTGCGTTGCCATCTATAACAAGACTATATATATATATATATATATATATATATATCCTTATATAATCCAAAACCAAGTCAGTTGATGGTGAGAACGATTCTATTTTCGGATTTTCTTTCTTCAATAACCATATAATTCAAAATCCAAACGAGAACTCAATGTAAAATAATAATAATAATTCAAAATACAGAGAAAATAATTCCATATAAAAGAAAAACCTTTAAAAATCGCACATATTTTTTTGTAATAATATTTATTTCAGCAGACCCTATTGTTTTTTTGTTTTTTTTTAATATAGGGCCTGCTGAAATAAATATTATTAGAAAAAATATGAGCGATTTTTAAAGGTTTTCTTTTCTATGGTATACATATATATATATATATATATATATACACGAGGGGCGGCTTGAAAAGTTCATTGGCTGACCAAAGTATTTTTATTGAATGTTATTTTTCAACATAATACCCTTTGCGGTTCACACAGTTTTACCATCGATGTTTCATAGCTTGGGTCCCATTGGTTAGAAATCATCAACAGTAGATATGACGTCAGCTTATGAACTTTTCAGCCCAACGTGTGTGTGTGGATATATATATATATATATATACACGTTGTGACAGTTGAACTTCTGCTGCCATACCACCAACATCCATCTTTGATATTTTGAGGCAAAACAATTAAAAAGGAGGCATTATTTTCGAGTAACCTTCTTATGAATGTGCAATGCAGGTTTTTGTTCTTCGTTTTTTGTTTAAAGGCAGATCAACCTTCGTGGGTTATTTAATGCCAAAGCTATCCCAGTAAAAGAACCAATGCGGTAATATTCAACTCATAGTTGGAGGATAAGGGGGTTCAAACTTTTCTCAAAGGCATTAGTCTTAAAGTGACGGTAACAACACAACTGGAGTTCGAACTTCACTACAGCTATATCGTAGAGTAGAACATTAGCAACTACGTCACGGGATTCCTCTCCGCCATTGTTTTTAGAGTAGAACAGGGGAGTAAGAGAAGGAAGCCTGGAACTGGAGATTCCGATCCAGATGTAGCACCTCCCGAAAGCCTAAAATATGAGTGAGAATAATCTAACACCTTTGGGACCCTGATCATTGGGATTGGGTAACTTTTGTCTACACATACATTGTGTATGTGTTTGTATGTTTTCTCGGTATTAAACTGACCATGTGTTATATTCTACCCCAGTGGTAGTAAGAAAGAAAGAAGAAATCTTTATATATATATATATATATATATATGTGTGTGTGTGTGTGTGTGTGTATTTACATCATCATCATCATCATCAATTAAAATCATTATTTTCAATAGTCCATGACAGCTGTTTCATGTTGAATACATTTACTTGAATAATTGTATTAAACAGGAAACAGCTGTCATGGACTATCAAATAAATTAAAAACATAGATTATAAATGGTAGTAAGAAAGAAAGAAGATAATTTGGTGTTAACATTCATTAGGCCGAGATTCATTCATTATTAAATGATAAAAAAATAAAAATGAAAATGAAATAAATAACGACAATAATCTATACTTGCTTTTTCTTTTACACATTTTTTTTATCTTGTTTTAACTTTTAAAAAAATAATCTTAAAAACAGAAAAGAAGGTACAAAAAAAGCGTAAAAATAGAAAAATAATTTGAACACTTGCTTAATTTTTTTGTTCTTCTTCTCCTCCTCATAAATAAATTAATAAATAGAATATACAAAACAAAAGTACCCTCTCCGACTCCTTGCTCCCCCCCCCGCTCCAAAGATGGAGCATTTAAAAAAGGCCCTTCTTTATAATAAAAGGCATTGCCTCTGTTACACGCGACACGGGCGGAGATTACAATATCTTGCTGCCATCTGTACAAACCATCTGGAGCCAAAAAGGAAGTAAGTTTAAAATAAATATAATATAAGTGGATAAATAAATGGGGACAAAGTGGGTGAAGGAGAAAGAAAGAAAGAAAGAAAGAAAGAAAGAGGCTCTAGAAAGAAAGAAAGAAGGGGAAAACGAAAGAAAGAAAGAGTGAAACGAAAGGACATGGAAAGAAAGTAAAAAGTAAAGAAAAGGTCGTAACAAAACAAAAGGAGAGATAAATGAAAGAAAGCAAAGGACAAAAAATATATAAATTGATTTAAGAAAGAAAGAAAGAAAGAAAGACAGAATCAAAACATTTCTCTTCAAAATTATTTCGTTTCCTTCTTCTGATCTATGTCTTTCTCTCTCTCTCCTTTTTTTTTTTTTTTTTTTTGGCTCTTCGAGTTACACACATACACACATTCTCTCTCTCTCTCTCTCTCTCTCTCTCTCTCTGAGAACAGAGAGTAATGAAAATAATAAATAAAAGAATGATGTAACAAAAAAGCGAAGATGACCCATAATAAAGCCTTCAATTTGTTAATACTCGTATCCAATGCATCATTTACAGGGATGTTAGAATACTTAGCAAGCGAAACGAGATATTAGCTTTAGGGGTAAAAAATGCTGGCATAACCCTGTCGATCCTCAAGTGGACGATATTGTGTGAAACGAAAATAAAGGAAAAAGGACAGAAGTTCGATGAACACGAAAAAGACAAAAAAAAGTGGGTAGAAAGTATGAGAGAAAGAAAGAAAGCAAGAAAGATGTCGGAGGAACTGGGAGAGTCAAAAATAAGAAAAATTAAAGTTGGGTAAGAAAAAAAAAGGGGGGGGGAATAAAAGGTGTATGGGTGAGGAGTATCCATTGTGACAAAATAAAAAAGCACAAAAAAAGGGATCTTGTAACAGTGATTTCCAGGACATTGCCAAGTCCCTTTCCTTGCCTTTATCTAGGGTAGTAACCCCTAAATAAATAAGGTGACTATTGAATTGAAGTGGGTTGGGAATAGCTTTCTCTCTGTAGAGTGTTGGAAATGTCCCTAGGGATTTCTGTTGTTGCGTACGTCTTTAAGTGAGAGAGAAAGGCACTAAGGTAGAATATTTTTTACTTTTATTATTTCGCATTGTTTAAATCTTTTATTTATTTATTTATCTATTTAATTATATTCATTAGTTTCCTTGTTTTATTCTATTTTATTGTTTATTTTTGTCATTAATTTATTTTGGTCTTTTTTTTTTGTCGTTTTTCGTCTTTTATGGATGTTTTTTTGTTTTGGCTTTTGCTTTTTTTTATTTTTTGTTGTTATTTACAAGGTTTTGCTTAGCTGTGGCACAAGGCCGGAAGTAACGGATACCCTGTGAGAATCGAACTTACTAACAATGGTCTCTTAATCCAGTTTGCTAACCATTTCACCACTTGAGGTGCTCTGGGTTCGATCTTCAATAGGTGCTTCATACTTTCTATCTTGTGTCAAATAATTGTATTAAACATGAAACAGCTGTTATGGACTATCAAATAAATTAAAAACATAGATTATAAATGGCTTTTAAGTTTACTCAATATAGCTCTATTATATAAAAAAAGTATAGAGCATTCAGCATAGATTTAAGAAAAAAAGAAGAGTACATGAATAATAATTTTCATTTTGTTGAAATTCCCAAATTGGACAAGGAATAATCAGTGACTTCAAAAATTAATGAAGAAAAAATACAATTACACATTTGTCAGAACAAACACATATATATGTGAACACACACACACACATCCTAGTGGATAGAGTGTTTGCCAATAGCCCGGGAGACTAGGGTTCAATTCCAAGTCGAGTCATACCAAAGACTCAAAAAATGGTACTTAATGCCTCCTTGCTTAACACTCAGCATTATAAGGTATAGATCAAAGGTAGAGTGGAGTAGTCTAGAGAGGTGTAGTAGCTATTGAAAAGGGAGCCTTCGAGTCACCCTCGACTATGGTTGGCCAACTTTACTTACGATATATACATATATATCATTGGCAACTACGGGGGTCAGGATTGTCGGCCTCAACTAAAGTGAGTCATCATTCAAGTATATTGGATGTGCCCGTGGAGTTATGGTTATCGTCGTAGGAATTGAACACGGTGACACGAGTTCAAATCCTGGACGAGACTGATTGCATTTCACATAGCACTAATACCCTTGGGAAAGGTATGAATCCAATTATTCTCCCTCCAGCTATGGGTAAATAGTAGGACAGACTAGGTTCTTCAGCCTTGGTGAGGCAACTAGTCTAGGAGAAGGAAAACTCTGAATTCAAACCTGTTAAACTCCGCTTAAAAAATTGACCTTGTGTCATATCCTGCCCCCAGAGGAGGGGTTGGGTAAATAGGATCATTCAAGTATATCTATTCCAAAGCAACAAAAAAGTTTCGTCATGCATCGTTTTCATTCTAGATTACAGCTGAATCCAAAATTAATAGTTTTAACTCCGGGCCTCAAAATATTGACCGAAATTCATTTTGTTGATATTGTTCAAAAGAAAGAAAGAAAGAAAACAAGAAAAGAAAAAAAAAAATATCTGAGTCCTATAAAAATGGAAACATATTTAATAGGCAAAGTATACATCTTGCTTTAATTTAATAAATAATCTTTTAAAATTCTCAAATGACTTTTATGCCCTGTTTTTTCAAAGAACAAATTTTTATTTCTACTTATTGTTTTCAAATCTCCATTTTCAATAATTTATTCTGAACAGTATAAGTTTTTCATTTAACGGAAAGTATCAGTTTAAAAAAAAAAAGGCAAAATAAATTTAGCCCAACTTCACCTCAACTGCTTTTAGCATCTCATTCATATCAATTATATATTTTGTTCAAGATTGCAATGAACTCGACATTGATGACCCCGAGTCGACACTTATATCTATATATATATATATATATATATATATATATATATATATATATATATATATATAAATATTTATATCTATACCTATATGTACACACACACACACACACACACACACACACACACACACACACATATATATATATATATATATAATTTTTATCTCATAATTCTGTTAGACATAGGTTTATTGGAAGTATTAAATACTTTTACTAGTCATTTTTGAAAGCAATTAATACTTCTCGCGAAATTGTTTGGTTGTTTGGTTTTATAGCATATCAACCTTTGAAGGTTATTTAATGCCAAATCCATTTTTAAACAAATAATCAGTTCTCTTTCAAACAATTCAGTTTAGCATGAGTGCAAAGTTTAATTGTCAAAAGCATTTCTATTTCAAGCTTTTCAGTTTTGTCAAAGACTTCCAATTCAGCTTAGTATAAGCATATATTTTGTTTACAAAGTTAAATGTCAAAACAGTTGTATATTAAACAATTCAGTAAGTATAATTTCAATGTCAAAAACAGTTCCATTTCAAACAATTCAGTTCAGCATAATTACGCAGTTTAAATCTAAGTACACAGTTTAATTGTCAAAAAAAATTCTATTTCAAGCAGTTCAGTTCAGTCAAATAGTTCTAATTCAACCAATTCAGTTTAGCATAAGTATGCAGTTTAGTTCTATTCAACCCATAGATAGGACCCTATCAGGTGTTACCATTTGGGGCCAGAGTGGACCTGGGAGCAATGGCAATGAAGGGGTGCTCCATATTCCCCAAATCCCCAGCATCACTTGAGCCTCAGTATCAGATTGCTTAGTGTCATATGCAGGACACTCGTTTTTTTCCCCGCTCTGCAGAGAAGTAGTCGGTGTATTCTACAGATCCAGCCGACTGAACAAGCGAAATTGGTTGTTTTTTTTTTCTCTTTCGCTTTAGAAAACATATGAAACTAGAAAGAGCTAAGGATAGGATAATAATTATATTAGTTTATATATCAGGGAGAGAGAGAGAGAAATAATCGTTAAGTCAATAGTATCACATAAGTTACTGTAGTTGTTTTTTTAAATAAATATTTTCTTATCATGTTAACTCCTATATTACTTCTGTCTCAACACACACACACACACACACACACACACACACACATATATATATATATATATATATATAAACATTTTGGATATCTCTGCAAATTGCACCACTATAAAATAATGAAATTCATTTTTATCACCTTTTTTTCAATAAGAAAACCATTTTATCATTTAAGTATGCAAACCTTATGGACATCTTATCGATGGAGACTAGAATACACCAACTGTATACCCTGTAGAAGGATAAGACCCCAACCAAAAGAAGGATACCTTAGGTATAATATTCAACAGCATTCGTTGATGAGAACCAAGTCCTGAAATTTTGGGGTGTATTAAATCCCACTTTTGTGGCAATTACTTCCAGGTCGACTCGAACTCAGAGTGGCAATACTCACTAAGGTCCCATCAATGGGTTAAACCGATCTGAGATAACACTTAAAATGATTTTGAACCATTTTAATACAGTTACTCTTAAAACATTGATACTGAAAATTCAAGACAGTCTATTATTATGTTCAAATTATTTGTTCTAGAGAAATAATACTCTTCCTTTAAATACAGGTTTCTAAATTATTTATATTAGGTAGGAATGGTTAAATGAACATATAATCGTTAGCAACTCATTATTAATAGGAATAGTTACTTGAGACCACATAACTGTGGTTCTCTTGTTTTTTGTTTATATATATATATATATATATATAGGGAAAGAGAGAGCAAAAAAAAAAACTTCCTTCGCCCTTTGAAAGGTCACGAAAAGCAAGACCTTTCAAAGGGTGGAAGAATTTTTTGAAAGGTATTGTTTTTCGTATTGCAGGGTGTCTAACCACCCTTATCACCAGAAAAACTTGGTGGGGTTACTGGTTACTCCGATGACCCGAATATGAAACAGGTAGTACTGGGTTACGTAGTCATCATCATCATCATCATCATCATATCGCGCTGGTAGCACGGATATCCCTCGCCACTCCTCCCTATCGTTCATCGCCCTAGGTAGGTCTTCAGGACAACATCCTGTATCCTCACATAGCTGCTGAATGTACGTTCGAGCTGGTCGTCCTGCTTTTGCACGGCCATGTGTGGGGATCCATAAGAGTACATCTCTTATGAGTTCATCTCTGCTTCTCCAGCAGTGTCCTGCATGTCTGGTTCGTCTAACTTGAATAGTTTTCGTGATAAGGGGCAGGTGGCCGTACAGTTGGTGTCTTGTGGGGTGTTGCTGCCAGGACTTGTTCAGGATTGCACGCAGCATTCTTGTGTAATTGCCATCTAGCTTCTTCTCCAGTCGTTTTGTTAGCGTCCATGTAGTGCATCCATATAGCAATATCGATGTGACCGCTGCCTGGAAGAAACTGCGTTTCATTTAATCGGTTAGGTCTGATTTCCATATAATCGATAGCCTATAGTACTAGTAACGCATTGAGCGACTTGGCATAAAGTAATTGTTTGACGGTGTAACGTGTGAAGGGAAAAGAAAGCCATCAAAACCAAAGAAAAAACTTAAGGCCTTAGTAAAAATTTTGCCAAAGACAATTCAGCATATCGATGGAACAATGGGAAAAAATGGAACAGGATAGAAGTCAGTGGCGCAAACTGATTCATGTGGACATAGAATTCTTTCAGAACAGCCGTGTTCAGTATGCCGCTTACGAACGATTAGTTCGTAAGGGCGAAAAAGGACGAGCAACAGGCTCACAAA
>CAUZXS010001320.1:3326142-3341142 GCA_963585895.1 Sepioteuthis lessoniana
AAAACAACCTTCTTTGGTATTCTTTCTTCTTGCTTATTCTTCATTTCTTGGCAATTCTTTTTCTCTTTGATTCCTTCCTTCCTTCCTTCCTTTATTTTTTCTTTCAATTTATCTCACTTTTTTTTTTTTTACTTTTCACAAAATCTCATTCTCTTTTCTCTTTCAATCTTTTGCTATCTCATTCCACCCTTTTGTCTCCTCTTTGTGCGGTGCAGCCTTTTTTTCCTCCCTGTGACTTCGTTCCATGTAGAAAATAGATTAGAACATTGTTTTTTAATTATCATTATCAATGTTATCAATTGATATATTAAGACTAGAGGCCTCATCTTGATTTTTATAATAGTCATAATGTAGTTATGAAAGGGTACTCCACATTCCCCAAAACTTCAAGCCTCACCATCAAATATAGTTTAGGGGGTGTCCTCGTGGCGTAATGGTTAAAGCGATGGACTGTGGAATCGTAGGAAGCGAGTTTGTATTCCAGTCGCGCTATTACGTTCACTTTCCTTAGCCTTGGGAAAGGTATGAACCCCCTTATCCTCCCAACTATGGGTTAAATAGTACCACTACTGTTCTTCTAGGAGAATGGCTTTGGCATTAAATAACCTACAAAGGTTAATATACCATTAAACAAAGAAACCAAACCAAATATAGTTTAGTGTCATATCTATGACACTCGTTGGTGGAGAGAGGTCTTACCTCTCTACAGAGATGCAGTTGATGTGTTATACAGCCCTAGACGACTGGACTGGACGTAATTAGTGTAAATAGAAAATTTATATTCTTTAAATCTATTTATTTATTTTCTTTCCCAATAAGGTTATTTGCCAGCGTCTCCCACCAGACGAGGCTTGACACAAGGTCAAAAGCCCGAAGGTCGATTAAAGTGGGGATAAAGAGGAGGGGGGTCGGGAACGAGCCGAGACTCGAACCCTGCTGCTCATCGGCTCACTTGGTGCAATGTGAGCCTGATGAGGCAAGCAGTTTCACGAACCCAAATGTGGGTTCGGGCACGTATGTCAGTTACGGCTTAAACTAGAAGCGAGGTCTAGTGCCATGCGTAGGTTACAAAGGAGACAGAAGTGCAGCTCGCCAACCCGGAGGTAGCCAAGTCGAAACTAGGGGCCTAAAGGCCTCAAGTCTGCCATTGTTCCTTTTGCAGAGCCATGCTCCGGACCAAAGTCCAGAACAGGCTCCGGGGTGTTTTTCGGAAAGAACGTGCCCAAAAAGGTTAACGTTTTTGCTGCAGTTTGAAATTTGATTAGAAACCAATATAAGTTTTTGGAAATTATTTAAAAAATTTCAAAAATAACATTTATGCGTGTAGTTTAAAAAAATGTTATCTGCTTTTTTTCTAATTTTATATTCAATTTTAAAGAAGTTTTAATTTTACAGTAACCGGCTCATTGGCCTAGTGGGTAGAGTGTTCGCCAATGGTCCGGCAGACCTGGGTTCAATCCCAGGTCGCGTCATACCAAAGACTTTAAAAATGATACTTGATACCTCCTTGCTTAACACTCAGCAATATAAGGTACGTATCGAGAGTAAAGTGGAGCAATCCAAGGAAAGGAGTATTGCCAGCCCCTACACCTCGGTGTAGTAGCTTTTGAAAAGGGAGCCTTCTGGTCGTCCTTGACTATAGTCACCAACTTTACTTACTTAATTTTACTGTCTTTAACAGTTTAACTGCTTTCATTTGCAAATTTTATAAGTTTTTAAAATAGCTGCAGGATTTTCACACTTGATGGCGTGAGTTTAAATGTCGATCCACCTAGGGTTAGTTTTGCCTATTTGTTTGGGAATCGCGTTCATCTTATGTTCATATTTACATTTTTTGTGTTTTTAATTCTCTTATTTTGCACTCAGTGCTCCTAAATGCGAATAATATTTAAACCAATCTATTTAACCCATAAATGGGACCCTATCACACTGAGTCAAGTGGAACTGGAAGTTATGACATGGAGGTATTCCACACTCCCCAGAGCTCCAGAACTGGATCCTCACCACCTGATACAGCTTATTGTCATACTCACAAATACCCCATCTTTTGTTGCAGGTTTTGTATTCTAAGCCCAACCGATATAGCGTTTCACACTTACAAATACCATAATTATTTGTGTATCAGACGCACTATTTTCCAGATTCTTCAGCCCAAATGTTAGTGGTGCGTATTATACACGAGAACTATATAATTATTTGTGTATCAGACGCACTATTTTCCAGATTTTTCAGTCCAAACGTTAGGTGTGCGTATCATACACGAGAACTATATACCATAATTATTTATGTAAAAGACGCACTATTTTCCCGGGATTTTTCAGTCCAAATGTTAGTGGTAAGAGAAGTAGAGAGTAATTGAAAAGCAACTCTACATTATATTTTCTTTTTGTATTTATTTCTTGGAAAATTATAGATAAGAAGTAAATTATAGGAAGAATATGAACAAATTAAAGATATATATATATATGTATATATAGGGAGAGAAAGAGAGAAACTACAGCTGACACAAAGTGAGAAAAAGCAAGAAATATCTGCTTAGATTTCGAACAAAATAAAGCGAAGGACTGTTAGAAACTTCAATAAATTGACAGTAAACTGATAAAAAAAAATGAAAAAGGAAGAGAAAGAGTGAAAGAAAGAAAGAAGGAACGAACGAAAGAAAGGAGAAAAAGAGAGAGAAAAAAGATGGCGAATGCCCAACTTGGATTGAGATTAAATGTTATCACATTGACTGTCAACATTGCAATAGCTCAGACACGCTTCAATGATAAGCATCAAACCAAAGTGAAAAAGAATGAGAACAACAAGACATGTTTGGGGGGAGGTGAGGAGTCGAAGGAGAAGAGGAGAAGAACGACGGGCTCCTGCGGGGAGAGAGAGAGAGAGAGAGCAAAGGGGTAGGAAAAACCCGTTAGAGGCGATTTTCAACATGGCTGACAAAACAGACAAGCGCATCTATCTAGTTAATATTTCGTTTGGACATGATATACAGACTTAGATGGCCGCGGACATGCTTCAAAGAATCAATCTTTCGAATGATCGCACTGACCTTTGTTATAATACTATGGCATAAATTCTCGCATTGCAGAGATGCTAAGTAAGTATGGCTTTGGTCCCCGGAGTTATGGACGGCAGGAAGTTAGGGGCCCGGACGTAGTGGCGGGGAACAGGAGTTGGGACGGGGGCGGGGGTTAATCGATAAAGAAAATGATAGATATCAAATATGGCTGACGTTTTCCTAGTTAACACCGACAGTATTGGTTTGGTTGGCGTGTAACAAAAGTAAGGATCACTGACGATGTTATGCGATGGGTAAGCTGAGTCTCTTCGACTTGATAAAATATACACACAAAAAGAAATACTAAATATGGTCGGTCCCTCACATCCGAAAATATTTTTTAAAAATAAATAAAATAAATAGAATTTTAAAAAATTAATTTTTTTTTTAGAAAAGTTCTAAAACAAAAATTCTAAATTTTACCAGCCTTGAGAATACTATGTTGATGTGTTGGTGTTGATTGATCGTATGCATATGGCAAACCTTATTGGGTTATTTTATGATGAAGTCTGTCATTTATTTATTCATTTTTAGGGTTTATGGTTTCTAGTAACTAATGATGATGATAATTTGTAAACAAGAAACTATTCTTAATACAATTTACACGGGTTTCAAGTATTCCTATCAAATACTAATAATTCATACAGTTATACGATTTCAAGTAACTAATGATAATAATAATTTATAAACCAGAAACTATTCTTAATACGATTTACAGTCATAGGTTTCAAGTATTCCTATCAAATACTAATAATTCATACACAATTATATGGTGTCAAGTAACTAATTATAATAGTAATAATTTGTTAACAAGAAACTATTCTTAGTAAAATGTCTCATTGTCTCTCGAGAAGTTTTTGTTAATTGATTAAAACCCAATATTGTTGACAGACACCTAATAAAACGAATAAATAAATAAATAATTAAATAAACCAAGAAAAATAAACCCCCTAGAAAAAGCAATAAAACAAAATTACAAAACTGACAAAAAAAAAAAAAGAAATGAAAAGAAAAGAAAAACAAGATACCAGAAATAAAATTCATCATCATCATCATCGTCGTCAGTTACAACCGATGAGAAATTTTAGAAAAATTTTTAGATGAGAGATCGCTGGTTGATTCTACAAGATGTCAACCCTTGTTGGGTTAATGCCAAAGTCAGTTTCAGGTAACTAATGAAAATAATCATTTGTAAACAATTAAAGCTTCAAGTAAACAATTACAACTTCTTCGTAAAAAAGAAAAAAAAAACAATACACGATTACATGTTTTAAGTAATTATTCCTACTAAATTATACTTATTTGTTTGCATGGTTTCAATAATTGATTTATTGATTGATTTTAACGGCATGTGAACCTGTTTAGGATTATTCCGGCTCATTGGCCTAGTGAGTTCGCCAATGGGCCGGGTGACCTGGGTTCAATCTCAGGTCGCGTCATACCAAAGTCTTTAAAAATGGTACTTGATACCTCCTTGCTTAACACTCTGTAATATAAGGTATGTATCAAGGGTAAAGTGGAACAATCAAGGGAAAGGAGTAGCGCCCTCCTCTACACCTCAGTGTAGTAGCTATTGAAAAAAAAGCCTTCTGGTCACCCTCGACTACGGTCGACAACTTACTTATAACCAATTGAATTACGTTCATTGTACTATAATATTTCCATTTTTATGTAGAGGTTTTCTCAAGATTGTTTTAAAAAGTTTTGTTTGATATCAATTAATCCTGTATAATGCTAATAATTATGTGATTTCAAGTGATCATTTCAACTTATGATAGAGAAAAAGCTAGATGGGAGAAACACAAGAACGCTACGAGCTATTTTGAACAAATCCTGGAAGTAATATCACACGGAAAAACAGCTGTAAGGCTACTTACCTCCCATCTCGCAAATCATCCAAGTAAGACGAGCAAGACATGCGGGACACTGCTGGAGAAGCAAAAATGAACTCTTAAGAGACCTTCTTCAATGGACCCCTACACATGGACGTGCTTGTGTTGGTCGACCAGCAAGAACTTATTTACATCAGCTCCACGGGGACAGAGCTTGGAAAACCTGCCAAGAGCGATGGATGATAGGGACGGATGGAGAGAGAAAGCCAAGAAAATCCGAGCTGTCAGCGCAACTTGATGATGACTATAGTAATTTGTTTGCAGACAGTTATATGGTTTCAAGTTATTAATAATCCTTAGTAAACAATCATAGTTTCAAGTAACTTTTCTTAATACAAATAATTAACATTTATATAGCATCATGTATTCCTATTGACACGAATAATATTTAAATAGATGTATTTAACCCTTAGGTACTACGATTCTGAGGTAGAGTGGGTCTGGGAGAAATGGCAATAAAGGGGTATTCCATCATCTCTAGATCTCCTGAACTGGAGCCTTACAATCAGATGCAGATTAGTGTTATACTCAGGACTTCCCTTTTTTAGAGGGTGAAGGGATCTTCCCTCACTCTGCAGGGGATACAGTCAGCGTATTCTAAGTCCCGCCTATAGACCAGTTATTTGTTTTCAAATATTTTTATCTAATACACATAATTTGCACGGAATTATATGGTTTCAAGTATTCTTATCTAATATCAATAATTTGCACGGAATTATATGGTTTCAAGTAACTACTACTAATAATAATAATCCTCTGTGAATGATTATAGCTTCGGGTAACTATTCTTAATTTGGTCGCAGTTAAACGGTTTCAAGTATTCTTATCTAATACGAATAATTTAGACACGGGTCTATTAGACTCATGGATAAGTTTATTAACCCTCAGAGTCAGAATGGGTCTGGAAGTTATGTCAATGATGGGGTGACTCAGTGCTCTCTGAACTGGAGTCTCATCATCAAATACAGTTTAGTATTATATTGTGAGGAGATAAAATAAGGAAATGCATTGTGAGGAGCAAAGTTAAGGAAATGCATTGTGAGGAGAAAAGGTAAAGAAATGCATTGTGTGGAGGAAAAGTAAGGAAATGCATTGTGAGGAGGAAAGATAAGGAAATGCATTGTGAGGAGGAAAGATAAGGAAATGCATTGTGAGGAGAAAAGGTAAAGAAATGCATTGTGTGGAGGAAAAGTAAGGAAATGCATTGTGAGGAGGAAAGATAAGGAAATGCATTGTGAGGAAAAAAGGTAAAGAAATGCATTGTGTGGAGGAAAAGTAAGGAAATGCATTGTGAGGAGGAAAGATAAGGAAATGCATTGTGAGGAGGAAAGATAAGGAAATGCTTTGTGAGGAGGAAAGATAAGGAAATGCATTGTGAGGAGAAAAGGTAAAGAAATGCATTGTGTGGAGGAAAAGTAAGGAAATGCATTGTGAGGAGGAAAGATAAGGAAATGCATTGTGAGGAGAAAAGGTAAAGAAATGCATTGTGTTGAGGAAAAGTAAGGAAATGCATTGTGAGGAGGAAAGATAAGGAAATGCATTGTGAGGAGAAAAGGTAAAGAAATGCATTGTGAGGAGGAAAGATAAGGAAATGCATTGTGAGGAGAAAAGGTAAAGAAATGCATTGTGTGGAGGAAAAGTAAGGAAATGCATTGTGAGGAGGAAAGATAAGGAAATGCATTGTGAGGAGAAAGGGTAAAGAAATGCATTGTGAGAAGGAAAGATAAGGAAATGCATTGTGAGGAGAAAAGGTAAAGAAATGCATTGTGTGGAGGAAAAGTAAGGAAATGCATTGTGAGGAGGAAAGATAAGGAAATGCATTGTGAGGAGAAAATGTAAAGAAATGCATTGTGTGGAGGAAAGATAAGGAAATGCATTGTGAGGAGAAAAGGTAAAGAAATGCATTGTGTGGAGGAAAAGTAAGGAAATGCATTCTGAGGAGGAAAGATAAGGAAATGCATTGTGAGGAGAAAAGGTAAAGAAATGCATTGTGAGGAGGAAAGATAAGGAAATGCATTGTGAGGAGAAAAGGTAAAGAAATGCATTGTGTGGAGGAAAAGTAAGGAAATGCATTGTGAGGAGGAAAGATAAGGAAATGCATTGTGAGGAGAAAAGGTAAAGAAATGCATTGTGTGGAGGAAAGATAAGGAAATGCATTGTGAGGAGAAAAGGTAAAGAAATGCATTGTGTGGAGGAAAAGTAAGGAAATGCATTGTGAGGAGGAAAGATAAGGAAATGCATTGTGAGGAGAAAAGGTAAAGAAATGCATTGTGAGGAGGAAAGATAAGGAAATGCATTGTGAGGAGAAAAGGTAAAGAAATGCATTGTGTGGAGGAAAAGTAAGGAAATGCATTGTGAGGAGGAAAGATAAGGAAATGCATTGTGAGAAGAAAAGGTAAAGAAATACATTGTGAGGAGGAAAGATAAGGAAATGCATTGTGAGGAGAAAAGGTAAAGAAATGCATTGTGTGGAGGAAAAGTAAGGAAATGCATTGTGAGGAGGAAAGATAAGGAAATGCATTGTGAGGAGAAAAGGTAAAGAAATGCATTGATAGGGAGCGTAAAAGGAAAAGAACTATGAAAGAACCAAAGATTATATAAATATATATAAAGAATGGTGACAGAGAAAAAAACAAGAAAATGGGCTAAGGAGTATATATATATATATATATATAGAGAGAGAGAGAGAGAGAAGAAATGTAAAGTGACATCAACTAGTATCTAAGTAGTAAGTTGGCGACCCTAGTCGAGGGTGACCCGAAGGATCCCTTTTCAATAGTGACTACACCGAGATGTAAGGGAGGGCGCCACTCCCTTCCCTGGATCGTTCCACTTTACCCTTGA
Source organism: Sepioteuthis lessoniana (assembly GCA_963585895.1). NCBI lineage: Eukaryota > Metazoa > Mollusca > Cephalopoda > Myopsida > Loliginidae > Sepioteuthis > Sepioteuthis lessoniana. Next base: position 3,333,937 of record CAUZXS010001320.1, read on the forward strand.
TACGTACCTTATCATGCTAAGTGATAAGCAAGGAGGTATCAAGTACCATTTTTAAAGTCTTTGGTATGACGCGACCAAGGATTGAACCCTCTACTCATTGGCGAACACTGTACTCATTCGGCCAATGGCCCGAAAAGCTAGGAGTTATATACAGAATACCCTTATTTTTTGGAAGGGTCTTACTCCTCTTTAAGGAATATCGTCCTGCCATTTGAGAGATCCCCATTCCCTTTTGTTGTTTGAACATCGAGACTCGCTCTTTTGCTACTTGTATTGTGAGTACCCTGTGTCCTCGTGGTGTAATGGTTAAAGCGCTTGACTGCAAAATTGTAGTAAACGAGTTCGAACTCCAGGCGCGCTATTACGTTCACTTTCGGACAAATACCCTTGGGAAAGGTATGAACACACTTATTCTCCCAGCTATGGATTAAATAGTATCACTACTGTTCTTCTTGAAGAATTGCTCTGGCATTAAATAATCTACAACGATTGATATGCCATTAAACAAAGAACCCAAACACTTAGTTTTTTTTTAACTTGTAAAAATATTTAAACTGAAATTTGGAATGCAAGCCTCTTTAAAAACGTAGCATTTACTATATATTAGTAGATTGAACCCAGGTCTCCTGTACCATTGGCGTCCGGCAGACCGGGGTTCAATCCCAGGTTGCGTCATACCAAAGACTTTAAAAATGGTACTTAATACTTCCTTGTTTAACACAGCAATGTAAGGTACGTATCAAGGGTAAAGTGGAGCAATCCAGGGAAAGGAGTAGCGCTCTCCCCTACGCTTCGGTGTAGTAGCTATTGAAAAGGGAGCCTTCGGGTCTCCCTCAACTACAGTCGCCAACTTTACTTATTTACTATATAACGAGGGAAAATTAATTAAAATCCAGTAATTAGTTGATTTTTTTTCACCTGAAATTTTCTAATTCAAATTATCAGACTTTTTTTTCTCTCTCTCTTTACAGATATACAACTTTAAATAGGTCCATTTTTTATGAAAATTTCCCGTTTACCTGAGTGAATACAATTTCAAATACATAAGCATTTTCTTAAATTTCTTTTCACTGACGGTACAAAGATTTTGACAATATAATTTTTTTTTTGTGTGTGTCGGGAGAGGGGTGTTTTATAGCATATCAACCCTTGTGGGTTATTTAATGCCAATTCCTGTTTATACACACCTAACAAATATAAATGAAGTATCCCAATCTCATTTGATACTAATCATTTGTTTGCACAGGGTTAAATGTTTTCAAGTTGAGAAAATTATCAAATATTTCTATTTGATCGATAGATGGGGCCCTCATAGGTACTACCACACCGAATCAGCGTGGACCTGAGCGTTATGGTAATGAAAGAATATTCCACATTCCTCAAACTCCAAGACAAGAACCTTACCTCCAGATGTAGTTTAATGTCCTACCAAGGACATTAAGAAATGGTTTATTTTCTTGGAGATGCATATTTCCCACTCTTTTTATTTATTTGTGCATACCTTTAGTATAGCAACTATTTAGATAGCCTTTATATTGTATTAGATATTATAAGGAATCTAGAGACGATTTTAAGTATACAGATGATATGTAAAGTTTTTATTCAAATAATACACCATTTTATATAGGTGACTTGAGTATACACAGATGTTGTTATTTATGGAGAGAAGGGGCTCCTGGGACAAACCTTCAAAGGATGTGGATAAATCAACTGTTTCAAAAATAGTTCTTGCTCCAAATTCGGCACAACTAAGAATATACAAACATTTATTGGTATCATACCAAAGTCTGATATCAAATGTTACAATTGATATAGCAGCTATACGGCCACTTGCCATCCATCTTACAGACTATACTGAACAATGCCAGAGAAGTTAAGACGAACTTATAAGCGACGTTCTACAATGGACTCCCACATAGTCACACTATCATTGGCCAACCAACAAAGACTTACTTACGTCGGCGCTGTACAGACACCAGATGTCGTCTATAGGACCTGCCAGAAGCGATGGAAGACGGATGGCGAGAGAAAAAGTCAAGGGACTCTATGCTATCAGCATTATTTGAGGACAGTGATGATCTTATTGAAGATTAAAGATCTCACTGAGATTTTCTCCAGCTTTCCTTTGAAAGAATTAAGAAACTACTTTGGACGAAAGTCGAACTTATCTTCTAAACAACTATAGAGAACTATACTTGAATCGTATTGTGACGATTAATAAATGAATACTGTTCGAAATTTAAAAAAAAAATCAAATTAAATTAGATCATACAAATGATGAAATACGAAAATAAAATATCCCATAAATCCAATTCTACCGAAAGTTTAATTTTCGGCATCGGAAAGAAAAATACTCTCTTCAATCCTTGCCAATCCACTGGATTAGACGTGCGTTTTGCAGCTTCCCGAACGTAGCAATCTATACTTTACAAATTTTGTAATAATAATTCATGGGTTTATTAAAAAAAATTCACTATAGAAGCCCATATCATTTATCATACCCAGTCTTGATGTTAGTGGGTTGTGTTTTATGACATATTAAGTTATTTAATGCCAAACCCTATTTATATATATGATTTGTAAAAGAATAGTTCATTGGGAACATTATTTTTAAACGAGCTAAAGCTCATTCGCTTGCACACAGTTAAAAGGTTTCAAGTATTATTATTTAACGCTAATAATTCTATTCAACATTATTCATTCGTTTGCACACTCTTAATACGATAAAATTCGGCATCAGTATTGTCTCAGGAGATGGCAGAACGAGGTTAAACAGACCACTGGACTTTCTTAGGAACTTCAGTTTCTGGTTTGGAATTAAAAGTTTTTCCTATCTACCTTCATTATTTCTCACTGTCTGACTGATGCAAATTTTTTTGGCACAAATAGTGCGAGATGATACAGCGAATGGTTCCACGTATTGCTATATAATGCTATTAATTCAATTTAAAATCAGTAAACTGTTTGCTCATAGTTAAACGGTTACATATATAGTAAATGATTGAATATTTCTATTTGACCCATGCATGGAACTTTACTAATTACTATCACTCCTGGACAGAGTGGACTTGGGAGTAATGGGAATGAAGAGGTACTCCATGTTCCCCCAAAGCTCCACAGCTGGAGCCTCATGATAAGATGGTTTATTGCCATATCTAGGACACTCGTTACATGAGTGGGGGTCTTAGTTCTCTGCTGAGATGTAATCAGAGTATTCTACTGGCTAGAAATAATCTTAAGTATTTTAAGTATTCTATAAAATGTTGACAAATATTTTTATTTACTAATCAATCATTTCATTTTATTTTATCTGATGGCTTATACAAGCGAGAAATCGAAATAAATAAATAACCTCGGACGAGATTCGAACGTGTATCTCATACCACTGGAAAGAGATCGCTGTATCATCTCGCACTATTTGTGCCAAAAAAATTTGCATCAGTCAGACAGTGAGAAATAATGAAGGTAGATAGGAAAAACTTTTAATTCCAAACCAGAAACTGAAGTTCCTAAGAAAGTCCAGTGGTCTGTTTAACCTCGTTCTGCCATCTCCTGAGACAATACTGATGCCGAATTTTATCGTATTATAACTTTCCGTTTGTGTCATGAAGAAAGGGAGATTTGTTACAGAGGCGAAAACTACCGGTCTTCCGTACAACCTTGTCCAGGCTTCAGCTGAGATACAAGCACAAATCTATAGTCTCACGAGACACGCATAAAAAAGACTAAGAACACACACACACACACACACACACACACACACACACACCTGGCGAAGGAATTGTCGGCTGCCGCTAGCGTAATGCAAAGCTCTTCGAAAGAATTGAGCACTCTGGTAGCCGATAGGGTATAAAAAATGTAAACATATATAAAAATGTAAAATTTGTTGCTAAATAAAAATACCTTAAAATTCCCTGGCCGAGAGGTCTGAAACTTAGTCTAACGTAAAGTTGGACGGGTTTCGATCCCGGCTTCGAGCGTCCTGCGTGTCTAGCCACACTGAAGAGTTCTGATAGAACGAAAGTCTGTCTGTGGATGACAATATATATATATATATATATATATATATTCATATGTGTTCTTTTCTATCTATCTCTCTCTCTAGAAAGAGAGATAGAAATAAATAGACATACAGACGCATTGGTGTATATATATAGAAACACACAGATAGATAAATAGATAGACTGGCATATATATAGAGAGAGACAGACACAAACAGACTGGCATATACATAAAAACGGACAGACACACACACATATATTTATATATATATACTATTGACTGACGAGCACGCGCACACGTATATATACATAAATATATAAAGAGAGAGGGGAAGACAGACAGACAGACGTACTGGTATATATATATATATATGTGTGTGTGTGTGTGTGTAAAGAAAGAAAGACAGAGTGAAAGAGACGATTATATATATGCAGAGACAGGTTTCGATAAAAACTTAGAAAATGAAGGCAAGAAAAAAAAAAGTAAAGAATGGCCGCAGAAAGAGAACGAAGGATAAGAAGAGATAACTGTATTGTTTATAGATTTAATCCAGCCATGCGCGGTCGGCAGATTTTATGTGAGGGTTACGCCTAGACAAAACTTCTCTTCTCCAATGCCATTCTCATTCCCCAATCATCCATTTTCAACACCGGACGAGAGAGAGAGAGAGAGAGAGAGGCTTCCAACCATCACTGAAATCCGTTCTTCTGAAACAACAGATTCTTGTCCACATAACCAACAATCCCGACCCTTACCGGCAACCCACAACCCGTCACAAGACCACAGTCACAGTTCTTGATCCAAAAAAAGATCAAAGGAACCGACAGGCCCCACCCTTCATACACTTGCAGCGAAGGGACAGCCATTAGTATTTACATTTATTCCTAGTTCTTATTGTTCAACGGTTGGGGAAACCCACACCACCACCAAAGCCCTTCTTTACCCGAACCCCTCTGCCCCACCCAGTGAAGAATTCAGCCAATGACCCCTGATTTTTCAGTCGGGTTTGGTGACAGAAGAGAGAGACTACCGTGGCGTCAGGTCCATTTAAGGTCAAGACAATTAAAACCCTGCGCCCCGTTTTCCTTGCGGTCAGTGGTGCCGAGAAAAGAAGCATTTTCTTATCTCGTATGCTCCGATGAAGGCTTACTTTGCAAAGCTCTCCCATCAATGTCATAATGAGGTACAATCTTCCATGACTTAAATGTCCCTGTACCCCCCTCCCTTCGTCTTCTATTCACTATTTGCAAATATCCAATTCATTATATTTCGTCTTCTGGTTCTTACCCCCCCCTTTTTTTTAAAAATATATTTTCTCCTTCCATTATTATTGTCTATCAGTTACATTAGACCTATTATTATTTTACTCTTTTGAGAGTTTTTCACACCAGCGTTAACTGATGGTTTTTCACTGTAACAGCAAGTCTCCTTAGGTCTCCAGGACTCTTCTCAGTATTCTGGCCGATTTCAATAATGCTTTAGTTTGGACGGTCTCCACTCGTCCTTTTATTTCCAAGTCCTCCAGTCCCTGTACCAATTCTTTGGTGACTGTACCGAGTGCGCCAATTACAGTTAGTATCACCGTCACCTTCATGTTTCATAGTTGTTTCAGTTCTCGCGCAAGGTCTAGGAACTTTTCTCTCTTCTTGCTTCATTCAGTTTTACCCCGTGGTCAGCCAGAATGGCAATGTTCACTATTCAGCAGGTTTTTTTTTTATGTTGTTCTTGTTGACTATCACAAGGTCTGGTCATCTGGCTGAAATTAGATGATCCGTTTTTATCTCATTATTATTATTATTCAGAATTCTCAGTTATGTTTTTCACCAGTGTACAGGTATCACCAAATATATAGGAACCAGTTTTATAGTATATTTACAAGAAATCCTGCTTATATTTCAATGTTTATTTACATCTTCACAAAGAATCCGAGTCGACAGGAAAGTTTTTCGCTTTCCCTGTTTAATTCTGATTCGTTCACCATGCAGAAAAAATTTCCTTGTGTAAAAAAACAAAAATTTGGTTCAGTATTGTTTTGGTTTCTATGTTTAATGGCATATCAACCTTTGAAGGTTATTTAATGCCAAAGCCATCATTATAGAACAGCAGTGACGCAATTTAACCCATAGCCGGGGGGATTAGAGGGTTCATACTTTTCCTAAAGGCATTAGTCCAAAAGTGAATGCATCAACATGCATGAAGTTCTTATTTTAATATTTTAAGTTGATTAAAGTGAAAGTAATTAAAATAGTCAAATGAACTTATCATTTCATGACAGAGTCAGAAAACATGTCTACTCTGTTCAAAGAACAGAAACAAGAGGTGGAGAATGGGTGTTATTTGTCGCTGCCTCCCACCAGACACGACTTGACACAAGGTCAAAAGCCCGAAGGCCGATTAAAGTAAGAGGTGGAGAATGGGTTTCTGATCTGCTATGTGACATCCCACAAGGCACCCAATGGACACACCCATTCTCCATGGGAGATAATTATTGTCTCTTCACAATTCCTTTAAATTTATCTTTTTAGGTGATGACACATGAATTTAATATTTTGTATGTGGATCTTATGATCTGTCTTGGGAAAGGCATGAACCGCCTTATCCCCCCAGTTTAGGGTTAAATAGTATCACTGCTGTTCTTCTGCAAGGATGGCTTTGGCATTTAATAACCCAAAAAGATTGATATGCCATTAAACAAAGAGACCAAACCAAACTAAAACTTTGGTCTTAGTATTTTTTAATTTTTTTTATTACACCTCATATTTCTGATGCTTACCTATATATTTTCTTTATTTTTTAAAGGCATTTTTACAAATTGGCTATTGCCGAGATCTCAAAATATCGTTTATCTATTGAATAAGTTACTCAGCAATAAGCATTTAAATCTCAATTTATTAAATGGAAAAAAAAAGTTAAAATTTTAATTCTGTTATTTTTTTTTTATTTTTTTACTAAACCTCATATCTCAGAAGCTACTCAACAGTGTTTTAAGTCAACTTTTTACAAATTAGCACTTACTGGTTTAAATGACGGAACATAATCACTTTATTATATCGGCTACTCAGCTGTAGGCACATCTTCATCTAGATTTCAAAATTTTAATTATTTAAAGGTTGTCTCAATACATTATGATCGTACCCTGTATGAGCAAACAGATAAATAGAAAAACAAAAACACATTTATTACATAATGATAGATAAAAGTTTA
>CAUZXS010001320.1:3343642-3351142 GCA_963585895.1 Sepioteuthis lessoniana
GCATGTTAATTTGTCTTGGATTATTCTATGCCAAGAGGTTTGGGAACCACATTCATTGTATGTTCATCATATTTACACTTTTTTTTTTGCAGTTGATTCTAAAGAGAGGTTTGTTTTTTTTGCATACAGTCCAATCAAATATAAAATTTTTTTAAAACAAATCCATTTGACTTATAGATGGAATCCAGCTGATACTATCAGTGCAGGTCAGAGTGGACTTGGGAATAATGCCATTGAAAATGTTCCCCATATTCCTCAGATTTCCTGAACTATCAGATGCAGTTTAGTGTCATACCCCAAAGCCCTTTTTTTTTGGTAAGGATGTGTTTTACTTTTCAACAGAGGATATAGTCAGTCTATTCTAAGCCCCACAAACAGAGTGGTAAAGTAAAGTTTAATTTGGTTTATTTGTTTTATGGCATATCAGCTTCACGTGGCTTATTTCAGGATGAAATTTGATTAATTTCTTATACCATCTGATCAGACATTTTTTTTCAAATCTTGAAGACAAGCCATTTGAAACTGCATTTTCCGTCTGATATTCATAATAACAAATAAAATTTAGAGTAATGGAAGAAATACCCAGGAGTTGTCATTTTAAAATTTTAGGTCTTAAACTAACTCTGCTCTTAAGACATTGAGCACTTTTTAACGTGGTTTCCAAAAAATAATTTATATATATATATATATATAATTCATTTTTTTAAAAACATTTATATATATAACATCATCAAATCAGAGTGTATAGATCCCCTATCAGCCAGCACTCTTGGCTGGTCATGTAGACAGCATCCAATGACTCCACATTGTTGATGAAAGAGTTGAACAATACTGGTGTGTCCATGTGAGAGAGTCCACAGGAGAACATCACTTAGCTCATTTTTGCGTCTCAAGCATGTCTTGTTCATCTTGGTTTCTGAGAAGAGAGATAAGAGGCTGTACAGCTGCTATTTTGTGAGCTTCTGCTTCCAGTATTTATTTCAAACTGCACACGGCATCCTAGTACAGTTCCCATTTATCCTCTTCTCTAAGCACTTCATTAAAGTCCAGGTTGTGCAGCCATACAATAGTACTGACACAGCTATAGCTTGGAAGAATTCTCGTTTTATTTCATCAGACTGATCAGATTTCCATATGGTTGATAACCTGTCAATGGCTGTCCATGCTTTTCCTAAGCTTATGTTGACATTGCTTTTAGTAGACAAGATATTGCTACTAAGGTATGTGAAATAGTCTGTTAATTTCAAAGGCTTGTCATTTAATGTTTTGTAATTTTTTGCCCTAATTTTAGTTATGGGTCACTTTTTGATAATCTTGTGGTTTGAAACGATACTAGATTCAACAATTTTCCTGTGTTTTTATCATGTATATAAACATTTTGAATCTTTGAAATTAAAGTTATGATTAGTTTTTAAATTGTGTTTGACCAAACTATTATTTCTGCTGTCTAAATTTCTGAGACGAAGCTTGTTGATTTTTATCATTAAGGGTTTTCGGACTATTGTCTTCATCTTTATTGTTATTTCCACAACGTTTCGGTCGATATGTCCTCCGGCCTTCTTCAGGTGTTTGTTGAACTCGGGAACCTTCGAAGTTTCGCGAAGGTTCCCGAGTTCGACAAACACATGAAGAAGGCCGGAGGACATATCGGCCGAAACGTTGTGGAAATAACAATAAAGATGAAGACAATACTCCGAAAACCCTTAATGATAAAAATATTATTTCTGCTCCCTTTTTCAAATCCCTTTTATGTTCATAAATTTGTTTTTGAAGATTATGGGATGGTTCATCCACATATCTTTTTGTACAATTCCGACATTGGATATTGTAAACTCAAGTCTTGGATTTGACACAGGTATTGTTATTTTCATTATTAATTAGATTCTTCATTTCCATTGAAGAATTAGTGACTGTTTTGATTCCAATGTTGTTTAATTTTTTAAAATGATATTTGTGGTTGAATTTTTGAGTAAAATAATATATCTATGTCATCATCATCATCATCATGTGCTGCTAGCACGGATATCCCTGACCATCACTCGCCACTTCTCCCTATCGTTCATCGCCTCTGGCAGGTCTTCAAGGCTACATCCCGTATCCTCACATAGCTTCTGAATGTATGTTTGAGCTGATCATCCTGCTTTTGCCTGGCCATATATGGCGGTCCATAGGAGTACATCACTTATGAACTCGTCTCTGTTTCTCCAGCAGTATCCTGCATGTCTGGTTCGTCTAAATTATTGTTTGAAAGTTTTGAAAACGATCAACACTTATAAATTTTGAGAGTTTTTATTTTAGCATGTTGTATAAAAGATTTAGTATATTGAAGTTGTGCAAAAGAATTTTCTGAATAGGCAAATTGATCATTTAAAAATTTAGGCATGCAAATTGTAAGGGCTCTTTAATATATATATATATATAATTTCTCTTTTCTAAAAAATACCATATATATATATATTTACATATAGTATTATTCGGTCCAGTTTAACCGGAGTTTGGAGTAATTCCATCAGGACAAGAAAATTATTCATGAGTGAATATTTAAATTTTCCTGGTAAAGAGCTCAATGTAACAGATAATACAGAGCAATAAATTCTTTAAGAAAAACAACAAAACCGGTCACATTAAGGATTATAAATTTATTTCCATCCTGTTACGCGTTTTTGAAAATTTCAAAAGCACGAAAAAAATTTAACAGGACTTCTTCAGATCCTATAGATAAAAAAACTAGAATAGACACAGAAAAAGGTGGGAGGGGATAGAAGAGGGGTGAAGAGTTATCTCCTCATTTAGCCCCTTCCGTTTTTACTAAAGTAAAAAATTTAGCCCACTTCCGTTTTTTACTTTAGTGGGCTAAATGAGGAGATAACTCTTCACCCCTCTTCTATCCCCTCCCACCTTTTTCTGTGTCTATTCTAGTTTTTTTATCTATAGGATCTGAAGAAGTCCTGTTAAATTTTTTCGTGTTTTTGAAATATTCAAAAACGCGTAACAGGATGGAAATAAATTTATAATCATTATGTGACCGGTTTTGTTGTTTTTCTTAAAGAATATATTTACATATATGTATGAACTTACTTTCCAAAAATTTTTCGCACACATACACACGCAACACTGTATTTCCTGTCAATCATGGAATTACGAATAAATCATCATTTTTGCTTAAGAGCAGAGTAAAAGCACTGTTAATGATTTCACAAAAGAAATGCATTAAAAATCATGAAGAAAGGGATTATCAGAGGTCAGGAATTAATCAAAGTAAGCCTATATAAGGATGGGATAATTTTAATTTACACAGACACGTAAGTAAAGTTGGCGACTGTAGTCGAGGGCGACCAGAAGGCTCCCTTTTCAATAGCTACTACACCAAGGTGTAGGGGAGGGCGCTACTCCTTTCCCTGGATTGCTTCACATTACCCTTGATACATATCTTATTTTGCTAAGTGTTAAGCAAGGAGGTATCGAATATCATTTTTAAAGTCTTTGGTATGACGTGACCGGAAATTGAACCCAGGTCTCCCGGACCATTGGCAAACACTCTACCCAATAGGCCAATGTGCCGGTTACATGGACAAAATTGTAGGTAACTATCTGAATTAGGGATTTATCTTACCTTTTTTTTCAGTTTGAAGTGCTTAACAATTTTATATCAGTCAACAAGAATGTTGCTTAACTTTGATAATCTAATACAAATTTTCACTCTAATAGATTTAAACATTTTTTCTAAGAGAAAGTAAGAAAAATTGGAATAAATCTTCTTTACAAATAAATGTTCTTTACAAATGTAAAGCTTCAATCTTTCAACACTTTTCACAATTATTGAAAGGAATGATGGGAAAAATTTTTTTTTTTTTTTGTAAACTTAAAACATGAGGAGGAGAGAGAGATAGAGAGAGAGAGAATAACTAGATTTTCATTTACATAGTGTTTTATTTTATCAAAAACCATTCAAACAATTTCATTTTTTGTTTAATGGTGGTAACAATAACAATTTTAGACAAGTGAAAAAGGCCCAATAAAAATTCTTAACACTATTCATCAACCAGGCAAATGGCAAGGTAATAATAGATAAAATTTGTTAATTGTAAAGTTCGATAATATAACAAAATTCAAGTAAATGGTGCTTGGTAAACGGTGATTTAATTTCAGTAAGACAAGAATTGCATTTATTGTAAATTATCAATTCTTAGAATATTCCAAACCATTTTATCAATTCCATTTTTTTCTTTTCAATATGACTGCCTTTTATTCTATTTTTTTTGTCATTAAGTTTAGGGTAATGGAAAAATTACTATAAATATGACATATATAAAAAATTTAAAATTGAAAGTAAATCATATCCAATATACATTATCATTGCTGGAAGTAATCTAAGTCATTTACTACATATCATTACATTTTTTTAATGATAAAAAAAACAAGAAAATCTATGGAAGCCAGCATTTCCTTTTTCTTTTTTTTACTTCACTCATATTTTTAAATAATGTAAAAAAAATCATTTTTAAGAGAGTGTGCTTCTTATGATGACACCAATTCCCTAAGTAACACATTTATGAAGAAGAGATGTCTTGTCCATTTTGATCATCAGATCATTTAACTTAAGGAGTGTAGAAAAAAATATTTAGAGAGTTGAAAAGATAGTGGAGGAGGGTTTAGAAAAGTGAGGATAGAAAGAAAGAAAGATGGGAAGGAAAAAGAAAATTAGAAAGGAAGGGAAAGAGAGGTAGCAAAGATTAGAAAGAATGATGGGAAAGAAAGAAAGGAAGATGAAGAAAAAGAAAGTGAGAAAAATGGAAAAATTAGAAAGAAAGGAAGATAAATGGGAAAACAGAAAGAGGAGAAAGAAAGAAGCGAATATAGGAAAAAGAAAGATTGGAAACAAAGAAAGATAAATGAGGAAGAAAGAATGAATGAAAGAAAGAAATAAAGAAAAACAAGGTGTTTCTTTTATAACAAAAAAAAAAAAAAAAAGAAAAAAAGAAAGCAAGAAAAAAAATCTTGCAAAGTGGTGAAATAAACTCTATTATCCATTTATCTTGTACAGATCCATCATTGGCATCCTGGAAATCTCTGTGTGGAAAAATAACCGTTATTTGGTCTAGTTAAAGACCTTGGAGCCATCTTGGAGAATTTAGAAATGCTTCATCAAGTCTGATGACTTGTGATGCAATTATTCCAACCATGTCTCGCTATGTGCAACTTGCTTCTTAGTGATGAAAAAAAAAATTAATTTAAGGTATGGATCACTGAACCTGTAAAATCACAAATGATGACATAATTTGCTTAAAGATTTTTTACAGAAATGTATTGTCAAAAATAATTATTTAAAAAAACTTGTAGAACATATGTAACTGACCTAAGAATTATCCAATAAAATTGGTCGGCTGATCTACTTAAAAATTCTCTCACTCTCTCTGTCTCTATCCTTCTTTAGGTATCTGACCAGTGTGAATAGAACTAGCAGAAGAAATCTTTATGTCCTTAAGATGATATAAAAAAAGATTGTTGGACATATAGAATTGACCACAAAATTATCCAAGAGAATTCTCCCACTTTTTTTCATTTTTTTTTTGCTTGTTTAGGTTTCAGAGAAGTGTAAATAGTATCAGCAATAAAAACAAGCAACAACAAAAATAAACAGCAACAAAAATAAACAGCAACAAAAACCAACAGCAACAAAAATAAACACAAAAAAAAATAAACAGTAACAACTCATCTTAAACCAATATTAGTCATTATTTTATTTCTGTATTTATTTTAAGAGTAAGATTTGACATAATTAACCCTTACTATGAGTTGAGTGTTCACCATTGGCCTGGGAGACTGGGGTTCAATCCCAGGTTGATTCATACCAAAGACTCAAAAAATAGTACTTGATGCTGCCTTGCTTAACACTCAGCATTATAAGGTATGTATCAAGGGTAAAGAGGAGCAATTGAAGGGAAGGAGTAGTGCCCTCCCCTACACCTCGGTGGAGTTACTATTGAAAATGGAGCCTTCAGGTCACCCTCAACTAATGTCGCCAACTTTACTTTTTTACCTATTTATTTATTATCTTTACATATGTATATATCATTCATTGGTTTTATTTATTTATGCTCCACTTTACCCTTGATCCTCACCTTATAGTGCTGAGTGCTAAGCAAGGCAGCATCAAGTACTAATTTTTTGAGTGTTTAGTATGACTCAACCTGGGATTGAACCCCAGTCTTCTGGATCATTGGCAAACACTCAACTCATTAGGCCAATGGCTGGTAATTATGAATTGTAATTAGTCGTAATTTATAGCATTTGATGATAATTAATTATTATTTAAGGATTTAAGGTTCCGTAATAATATAGACCAGCTAGAAACTATATACAATAGCTCTGTGCCAATACAGGATATTGCTGGGAAGATGATAGAGACGTGTGGTGAGAGAGGGTCAGGGAAATCCGTGCTGGAAGTCCAACATGATGATGATGATGATAATTAATATGAATAATATTATGATAATGTGTAAGATATAATTGTAACCTTGAAGATATAAAAAATTATGTTGTCTTTGTTTATCATATTTTCCCAACCCCTCCGCTAGGGCAGGATATGACACAAGGTCAGTTTTTAAGCGGAGTTTAACAGGTTTGAATTTAGAGTTTTCCTTCTCCTAGACTAGTTGTCTCACTAAGGCAGAAGAACCCTGTCTGCTCTACTATTTACCCATAGCTGGAGGGAGAATAATTGGATTCATACCTTTCCCAAGGGTATTAGTGCAATGTGAAATGCAATCAGTCTCGTGCAGGATTTGAACTCGTGTCGCCGTATCCATTTCCTACAACGATAACCATCACACCACGGGCACCTCCTATGTTGTCTTTGTTTATAATTTTAGATAATAATCTTAACAGTAACTGGTATAATTTTCATTTTTACTTTCTTAATGTGACCAATTATATTGAATAGTATAAAAATATTGGTACAATAATTTTCTTTTTTTTTTGATGAAATAGTATTAATATACAATATAAAGTTAAGTTGGCGACCAGAAGGCTCCCTTTTCAATAGCTACTACACCAAAGTGTAGGGGAGGGTACAACTCCATTCCCTGGATTGCTCCACTTTACCCTTGATCCTCACTTTATAATGGTGAGTGTTAAGCAAGGCAGCATCAAGTATCATTTTTTGAGTCTTTGGTATGACTCAACCTGGGATTGAACCCTGGTCTCCCAGACCATTGGTGAACACTCTAATCATGATTTAATTTTGTTTTTTTCTCTCCCTAAATTTATTAATTCTTTATTTTTTATTCATTTCCTTCATTTGGATTTTAAAATTTGTTTGCCATTTTCTAAAAATAAGGTGAAAAAGAAAAAGGAGTCAACAATTGACACAGGAATTGAATGTTAATTATTTGTCAACCTGACCGGAAAAACAAATGGAATGGTCTTTATATTAAAAAAAAGAGATGAAATTTGGGTTTGGGAGATTTGGTAGCCAGAATTCTGTGGGTTTTTCTAAAT
>CAUZXS010001320.1:3356142-3511142 GCA_963585895.1 Sepioteuthis lessoniana
GCAGCCATGTTTTTGTTTCTTTTTGTTTTAACGATGTTATGAAAATGTCTTGGAGGTAAAAGTCTTTCTCTGAACACTCAAGGCGAATGTTTACCTTCAGGACTTTAAAAACCAGATATAAACATGACTGAACCTTTAAAACATGAACGTCAAACAAGGATTATCTTGAATATCAATACCATATTCCAAATCATTGTATCCTGTGCTTCAGGCATTATATATTGCGACATACAAAGTCTGTCCAGAATCTATCAAGCGATTAAGAATTTCTAGAGAACTGGTTGTGCGGCATTGATGCAATGTTGAAACCCATTAGAACTAATCTTTCCATGGATGTTCAAACAGACAATCTCACAAAGGATTTCTAAATCAGAGGTGAGACATTACTGAGTGATCAGACTAGTGGCAGGGCCTAGAATGACCCCACTACATTTCTTCCTGAGAGGTTAAATCACTACCACAAAAAAGTGGGGGAGTGTCCTGATTGGTCTGGTTTAGTTTGATTTTGTTTTATGGCATATCAACCATCATTGGTTATTTAATGCCAAATCCTGTTTCTACACCTACTAAATTTGTAAACACATTTTGTAGATACATACAGTTAAATGATCCAACAGTTCTATTTCTAACAATTCAGTTTAGCATAAGTCAACAAAGTTAACTGGTTCCAAGTATTGCTATGTGTCCCTAACAATTCAATTAAACATCATTCATTTGTTTACACACAGTTAGATAATCAAACAGATCTATTTCTAACAATTCAATTTAGTATAAGTCATTTGTTTGTGTATTCCAAAGCCCCAGCTGAGAGGGCTGGGAGTGTCCTGATATGACATTAAATTAAAGCCAGTGGTAAAGCTCTTGTTCTGGATCTCTTGGAGTGCTGGATTAATAACTCGGATATAAGCCATAAATAACTTCCTCTCTTTAGTAAATGTTATATTTTGGGAAAAAAATAAATCTTCTAATTACTATAAAAAACTTAACTCATGTAAGTCATTTAATGCTATGTCTCCTGCAAAAAAGAACATCTTGCTAATATGGCATTTAGGATCTAGATTTACATATTTAGAAGTTTATCCTTTTTAGATTTAATGCTAAACTGGATCATATAATCTTTATTGACTCTGGACTTTGAGAGCTAACTGGAAGTCAATCCTTTTCCTAAGTATATTTTCTGTATTCATTATTACAATTTAACATGTCACATCTTCATACACAGAGTCCTTCTTCAATGACATTACTTCCAGGTTCACCCTGACCCAGAATGCTCATGTCTA
The DNA here is from genome assembly GCA_963585895.1 of Sepioteuthis lessoniana. Classification (NCBI taxonomy): domain Eukaryota; kingdom Metazoa; phylum Mollusca; class Cephalopoda; order Myopsida; family Loliginidae; genus Sepioteuthis; species Sepioteuthis lessoniana. The sequence continues at coordinate 3,357,423 of CAUZXS010001320.1, forward strand.
CTCTGTGGGCTGATGACCTTTTTTGGCCAATGGAATCTAAACTCTGCAACACGGTATTATAAAATAAACCTCATTTGGTCACATTTTGTGAGAGTATCTTGGTCAGCCTATAAACCTTTCAGCTAACCCTAGTATTATATATAGAGAAAATGTAACAGCTAAAATAAATACATCCCTACCAATTTCTTTCATAAAAGTTATTTTCTTCTTTATCAAAATTATCAGGATTTCATTATTTCTATAGAACATTAAAGTAAAAAGTTGGCGACCGTAGTCAAGGGTGAACTGAGAGCTCCCTTTTCAATAGCTACTACACCAAGGTGTAGGGGAGGGCACTACTCCTTTCCCTGGATTGCTTCACTTTATCCTCGATCTGTACCTTATAATGCTGAGTGTTAAGCAAGGAGGTATCAAGTACCATTTTTTGAGTCTTGAGTATGACACGACCTGGGATTGAACCTAGGTCTTCTGGGCCATTGGCAAACACTCTGACCATAAAATGAAAAATATCATTATTAGGTATTATCCATCACCAAACTCTATAGCATTTAAGCTCTGTAATGAAAAATTAAATTCCAAAACAATTTTAACCAAAGATAAAATTGCATAAATAAACATAAAGAGAGTACTTCTTTTTGGACTGATAAATATTCATATTTTAAAAATCTAACAGTACCATGAGTGAAAAATAGATTTCAGGCATTCATATATATTTCTGACATTTACATCTTTCAGACAGAGAGATATAAATAAAATGCAATTGATAGATAAGTTGGCGACTATAGTTGAGGGCGACCAGAAGGCTCCTTTTTCAATAGCTACTACACCAAACTGTAGGGGAGGGCGCTACTCCTTTCCCAGGATTGCTCCATTTTACTCTTGATACATACCGTATATTGCTGAGTGTTAAGCAAGTAGGTATCAAGTACCATTTTTAAAGTCTTTGGTATGACAAAACCTGGGATTGAACCCAGGTCTCTTGGACCATGATAGATAGACAGATAGATAGATAGATATGATTAGGTTGAAACAGACATATATATTTAGATAAGAGTAGATTGAAATATAAACAGATATCTCCAAATAAACTAAGATAGATAGCTTGTTAGATATAAACAGAGACAGATATTTAGATTTGAGTAGACTGAAGTAAAAATAGATATCTCTAAAAAGACTGAGATAGATAGGAAGGAAGGAATAGACTAAGATAGATAGATAGATAGATAGGAAGGAAGGAATAGACTAAGATAGATAGATAGATAGAGAGATAGATAGATAGATAGATAGATAGATAGGAAGGAAGGAATAGACTAAGATAGATAGATAGATAGATAGATAGATAGATAGGAAAGAAGGAATAGACTAAGATAGATAGATAGATAGATTGATAGATAGATAGATAGGAAAGAAGGAATAGACTAAGATAGATAGATAGGAAGGAAGGAAGGAATAGACTAAGATAGATAGGAAGGAAGGAATAGAAAGATAGATAGATAGATAGATAGGAAAGAAGGAATAAACTAAGATAGATAGATAGGAAGGAAGGGATAGATAGATAGATAGATAGAAAGGAAGGAATAGACTAAGATAGATAGATAGATAGGAAGGAAGGAATAGACTAAGATAGATAGATAGGAAGGAAGGAAGGAATAGACTAAGATAGATAGGAAGGAAGGAATAGAAAGATAGATAGATAGATAGATAGGAAAGAAGGAATAAACTAAGATAGATAGATAGGAAGGAAGGGATAGATAGATAGATAGATAGATAGATAGATAGATAGATAGAAAGGAAGGAATAGACTAACATAGATAGATAGAAAGGAAGGAAGGAATAGACTAAGATAGATAGATAGATAGATAGATAGATAGATAGATAGGAAGGAATAGACTAAGATAGATAGATAGGAAGGAAGGAAGGAATAGACTAAGATAGATATTTAGGAAGGAAGGGATAGATAGATAGATAGATAAATAGATAGATAGATAGATAGATAGATAGGAAGGAAGGAATAGACTAAGATAGATAGATAGATAGGAAGGAATAGACTAAGATAGATAGATAGATAGATAGATAGATAGATAGATAGGAAGGAAGGAATAGACTAAGATAGATAGATAGATAGTTAGATAAGAAAGAAGGAATAGACTAAGATAGATAGATAGATAGATAGGAAAGAAGGAATAAACTAAGATAGATAGATAGATAGATAGATAGATAGATAGATAGATAGGAAAGAAGGAATAAACTAAGATAGATAGATAGATCGGAAGGAAGGGATAGACTAAGATAGATAGATAGATAGGTATGAAAGAAGGAATAGACTAAGATAGATAGATAGATAGATAGATAGATAGATAGATAGATAGATAGATAGGAAAGAAGGAATAGACTAAGACAGATAGATAGATAGATAGGAAAGAAGGAATAAACTAAGATAGATAGATAGATAGATAGATAGATAGATAGATAGATAGATAGATAGATAGATATGAATAGACAGTCTGTCCTTTACACCTTTCAGAATGTGACAAATATGTGCAGATTAAGATAAATTAATATCTAGGTATGAGTATATTCAAATATAAACAGAAACATCTATATGTAAATAAACTGATATAGATAGATATAAACATACCAAGAAAGCTAGATATTCAGATGTAAGTAGATTGAAATATAAACAGAGATACTTATTTATATGAAGAGACTGAGATAGATAGATAGATCTTTCAAGTGTATATCTATGCATGAAAAAAAAAAAGAAAAGAAAAAGGGAAAAAGTAAACGGAGAGATCTAAAAAAAAAAATGTGTTGAGAAGAGGCTTCCTTGTATAAGTACATTTGTGCAAGTGTTAAACTGTAAAAGTGAATTAGAAATCCATTCTCAAACTGAAAAAAAAAATGCAGATGTTAGAAAATAATTCAGTTTATTTCAACTCATCATAAACACCACTTCAATTTTTTTTTTTCTCATATCATTCAATCTTCACTCGTTTTACTTAGCAAGAAAATGATGGGAGTCCTTGAAAATCTAGACACACACATTCTCTCTCTCACACACATACACACACACACACACACACATATATATATATATATATATATGTATGGTGTGTGTGTTTGATAAAGGAATTTTAATGGTATCTTTCTTATATTTGATTGTTTGGAATTTAAGAGTGCTAGTAATGTTGTTTGTTTGTTTCTTTCTTTGTTTTGTTTTTTTTATAAACTACTTTCAAGGTCTAAGCACCCCATCATTTTTATATCAAAAGGCAGATAAAATTTTAAAGAAAAAATATAACATTATGAAATAGATGGCAGAGAAAAAAATACTCAACTTTTTTAAAGAAAAAATATATATGGGCATGGATATATTTCTGAGGCAGATGCAAAATTTTTGACAGTTATTTTTATCATCAAATAATTTCGGATAATCTCCAATTGTCATTGAAGTTGTTCTTTCAAGGAGAAACCCAGAGAATTTGGATAATGAGAAATGATTGGTCTTTCTTTTTCTTCTTGTACAAAACCTTCGTTTTTCCCCCTCTACCTTAGTAGAGGTCAAGAATATAAATTTCTGAAACATTATTTGCTTTAGCAACAAAAAGGAAATATTTATACCACCAGAAGAATACTCAAGCAAAAAAATTCTTTAATAAGATTAAATTAAAATCCATACATCATAATTACTAATTTTTGACCAATATTTTTCTTAATATTCCAAGGAACTGCATTAGAAACAAAATTAAAGTCTAAGCTCTAAGTGAGGCTTGAACTCACATCCCCTGCAACCTTGAAGGAACATGGTTTTATATATCAGCTGTTATACCAACATAGCTATGTCAACATTGATAGTATTAGGTGAATTCAAATAACACATAAAGCCACTCTATACCCACTATCCTATATTGGTCCATGCCATATTTTTTGTTATTGTTTTACACTCTTGTAGTGCTTACATATATATATATATATATATATATATATATATATATATATATATATATAACTCACTAATGCCAGTGATTAATTGGATATCACAAACTTCTATGACAGGCTATTTTTCCTTGTTTAACACATTCCCAAACACAATGTTCTTCTCATCAGTATAGACATGCTGGACATAGCTGGAGAAGGAAAGACAAAAGTAAAGTGGAGCAATCCAGGGAAAGGAGTAGTGCCTTTTCAAGCTTTGTCACAACCTTATATATATATATATATACATATATATATACATGTACACAAGAGTCATTCAAATATATATATATATATATATATATATATATATATATATTTGCCCAAAACCTCTGTATGAGCCGGATACAACTCATGGTCAATTTTTAAGTGGAGTTTAAGAGATTTTAATTCAGAAATTTCCTTCTCTACACTGGTTGCCATACCAAGATTAAAGAGACTTGTCTACCCTGCTAATCTACCCAAGGGTATTAGTTCTCAGTGAAATTCAAACAGCCTCAATCAATATTGAACTCAGGTCACAGAGTCCATTTTCTACAAGGATAAACATTACACAACAAGTACTAATATATATATATATATATATATATATATATATATATATATAATTATTCATAAATATGTGCACCTCAATGAATTTTTAATAAAAATATTTTCTTTCAGACCAAAGATAAGTAAAAAGTAAAGTTGTCGATTGAGTCGAGGGTGACCTGAAAGCTTCCTTTTCAATAGCTACTACACCAAGGTGTAGGGGAGGGCTCTACTCCTTTCCCTGGATTGCTCCACTTTACTCTTGATCCTTACCTTATAATGCTGAGTGTTAAGCAAGGTAGTATCAAGTACCATTTTTTTGAGTCTTTGGTATGACTCGGACCAACGATAACAGGATTTTATTATTTCTAGTATAACATTATACAATCAAAACAGGGATTATCAGGTATAATTTATCACCAAACTCTAAAATAAAAAATAAAATTGCAAATCTTCTGTAACTAAAGATAAAATTGCATGAATATATATAAAGAGTATATTTATTTTTAGACTGCTACATATTTATATTTTTAGTTACAGAGTTTCACCACTGTGGAATTTGGCACTAAATAATACCTAATAATATCCGTTTTGATTGTATAATATTCAACTGGAAACAATTAGAACCTGATATCTTTGGTTTAGATGCAAATTAACCTGAAAGAATTGTTCAGAGTATATTTATTATCCATACTCTGTATATTCATTTATTATTCATACTCTGTATATTATTTATTATTCATACTCTGTTTATTTATTTATCATGCATACTCTGTTTATTTATTTATCATGCATACTCAGTATATTTATTTATTATCCATCTGACCATATTATGAGGAAGTGATGTTTTTGCCAAATGAGCCATTCCTTTTTTCTTTACATCTTCTTCCTAAACCTTATCAATATCTTAAACAAATAAAAAAAAATCTTAAAACCATTTCTTTGGCATTAAAATAATCACTACATTTTGAAACATTGAAGCCCAATCAATCGACTTTTTAGGAAAATGGAAAAAAAAAATTCCTCTAATATTGGAAATTTACAGAAATTCTAACTTTTTTTATATTTCAATCTGGTTGAGTTTATATTTCTTTCTTTCTTTCGTTTTATTTTTCTAAAAAGATATATCTCTTTACTGCAAGAGTCTCCATATCAACCAATGAAAATTTTTCAAATAACTTCTATTTGTACCAACTGAAGATGAGGCATGTAAAAGTTATTTAAGAAAGATACATGTTCAAGTATAGAAGGACATAAAATAATAAAAAAATTGCCATAAATTGCATGGCTTTAAACTTAAGTAACTTGAATTAACAATCAGTTCTTTTTTATGGATATCAATAAATTAGAATAAATAAAATAAAGATTATTTATTTTCAAGAACTAAAAATTGAAAAGATGCAATAAAAATGATTTTATATCGTTTATAATCAATTAAATATGATACTGAATTTTGGGTAGTTTTTCATTTGGAAAAAGAAAGAAAAAAGAATAAGTTTGTTGAGATACTATAGATACTTTTGAAATTAAATTTGCTTTTATTACTATGCAACTTATACTTGAACAAATCCAAAACAAAAAAACCTAAGAAATAAACTTAAGTAGTACTTCCAAGCACAATGTAGACTGTTTGGGAGATTATTACTTAAGCATATTGGGACTCTTTTCTGGCAATTCAGGGAACTGTGCCTTCATTGAAGCATGCACAACATTTTTCAAGAGGCTGTTGTTAAATAAATGTTTTTGAAGGGGGAAATCCCATGACCCTAAAAGAATCTTAATGAGCTCCTGAAAAGTCTATACTTTTTTTTTTATAGGGACATTTTATTTCTGTATGTATACGCTTAGTGGAATGTACATTATCATGGCTGCCAGTTAACAAAAATGGAGGCAAAAATTATGAAGATCCTCTTGTGCCCACTTATGCATATCAGCTACAAATGTTTAAATCTTTTTATTTTTTTGGTTGTTATTTCTCAGGATTTGTCTCTTTTCTTCCTTTTTTCTCCCCACTTTTTCTTAGGTTTTTATTTGCGGCAGCTTCTTTACTTTATGATTTCTAACAGTAACAGAGAAAATAAATAACAATGAAACTCAACAAATAAGAAATACTTTCCTTGTATTTTTAATTCATTTTTTCTCCAAGTTTTGTTTTTGACATTATTCTTCTTTTTTTTTTCTTTGAAGGCTAGGGATTAAGGAGATATTTTCACTCATTTTTCTGGCTATTTTTATTTTACTTATATTAAATAAACTAGAGAACCAAAAATTTGTTAGTCTGGATCTGAGTAGGGAAGCTTGTAAAAAAATGGCTGATAAATTTTATAGATTTTTTTTTCTTGTGCATGTGAGCATTTCCTCATACAATTTTTATGTGGTTATTTATTTCTGTGGGTAAAAATTGGGGTGTTTCTTATCAGAAGTAAGTGACCTTGATCTCAAAGATATAGAGAAGAGAAAACAACCATTACCTGGTATATTTTAATTTTATACATATATTTTTTTGGTTTGATTATAGTTTTTGATTTATTTCTTATTGCTTTCTAGTTTCTATTTTGCAAGATATGGTTTCAAAGGTTTTCGAATTTCTCAAGTGCTCCTTTTCACCTGGTGCAATGTTCAAAAGTTTGGAAGAAAGAAAGAAAAAGAAAGAAAACCTAAGTAAAGGTAGTCTTTCTTTCATTATATTCCATAGATTTTTTTTATATACATGTATACATATTTTGTTCTCCTGATATTCTTAACATTAAAGAGTTTCAGCATTTTTTTTTTCTGTTTATTATAAAGTAAATCAGTTAAAGAATTTTCCCCAATTATGGTGAATTTCTTTTTGTATCATGTGAATATGTAAAGAACTAGAAAGTTATTGTAAGTCTTAAAAAAATTCAGGTAATGGTCTATGGAAAAGAAAGAGAAAAAAATGAAATATCTTTATTCAATAATTTTATAGAAGCCATATTATTAGGTGGAAAGAAGACAAAAAAGAAACACAGAGAAAATAAATGGCTTACAATTTTTTTCTTTTGGAGAAAAAATATTTCCAATTGCCATGGTTAATTGCAAACATAAGTTCTATTTATCTCATTATAGTTTCCTTTTTCAGGAGTTGAACTATCTGTACTATGAATAAATAAACAAATAAATATTTTTTGAAAAAGAGGCTAAGCTAGTCTTATCTCTGTTTTTTCACCATTTCCTTGAGCTTTTTGTTTCTTCTTTTTTTTTCTTTTTTAATCTTTTTGAGACAATTAAACTAGATCTTCCCAAACATTTTTACACTGATGACATACATTTTTAAAAATATTTTTTTTGCAACACATTAAATTTTGTTAGTCAAGCCAAACATATTTCAGAATATATATAAAAAGAAATAGTGAAAAATTTAGTGAATAAATCGAAAAAGAAGATGTATATAGAAATTTTCAGCAATTTACAAAAGTGTCACAACATACAGTTTAAAAATCTCCGGGTTAAATTATCATTAGTTTTCTAGTCTTCACCCTATTACTAAAAGCATTTTCCCCAGTTCTAATCCAATTCCCCCCAAAATCCTACTTCTTTTCATTCCTTAGTCTATTCTCCCCCCCCAAAAAACTTTTACAGTTTTAGTTTATTTTCAATAAATACATGTAATTTTTTTTAAGTCAAAGGTACTTGTATGAAACTTAACACTCCTTTAGTATTTTTTGCCTTTTAATATACTTAAAATCAGAAGGGTGTTAGATATTTTTCAGCAAGACATTTGCCACTCTCTGTCATTTTTATTTGTTTTAACTTTGACTAACTAGGCCCTTAGACTAATGAGTAGAGTGTTCGCCAATGGTCTGGAAGACTGGGGTTCAATCCCAGGTTGAGTCATACCAAAAACTCAAAAAATGGTACTTGATGCCGCCTTGCTTAACACTAAGCATTATAAGGTAAGGATCAAGGGTAAAGTGGAGCAATCCAGGGAATGGAGTAGCACCCACCCCTACACCTCAGTGTAGTAGCTATAGAAAAGGGAGCCTTTGAGTCACCCTCAACTAAGGTCGTCAACTTTACTTTTATTAGTGATATTTATTAAATCTACTTCGAGATGATGCAAGGTGAGAAGAGGAAAAATGGAAAGGGAAACTATTACGTTCTTTCAAAAGAAAAAAAGACGCTTGCCTTCTAAAGATGGGGAGGGAAACTATTATATTCTTTTAAGGCAAGAGAAGAGGCTTGCCTTCTAAAATCTGCATTCAAAATACTAGCTTTTTACAAAAGCTTGTTGCCAGTGAAAAATATGAAACTATTTCAAATATGATACTGGACCTATTACCTTCCATTTATTTTTCAATATCTTTTTTTGTTCTTAGAATTTTTAAAACCTGGAGGCATAGGGAGTGTGATGGTTATTGACATAAAGAAATAAATTCAGCAAGCAGATGTTGGGTTAGTAAAATGGTACTTCCTGTGCATGGAGTGAGTGAGGGAGAGGCTCTCTGTGATTGGATATACTAATCATATGATGATCCCAGAAGTCTTGGCGCAAAAATCCAAAATCCAGTCAGACATATTCCACCAGATGTTCAGTGAGGTGGGGATGTTAAAAGCTCTCAGAAAGACAACCCTAAGATAGCAGATATCTTCTTCAGCATGCTGGTAAGTCCCTTAAACTCTGCTTTATACACAGGGAGGATTATATATTGTTATAAATTGTTTCACATGTTGATTAATAAATTGTTTGAATTAAACGAAGTATTAATTCATTTATTTCCTGTGCATGGAGTGAGTGTGGGAGAGGCTCTCTGTGATTGGATATACTAATCACATGATGAGCCCTGAAGTCTTGGCACAAAAATCCAAAATCCAGTCAGACATATTCCACTAGATGTTCAGTGAGGCGAGGACGTTAAAAGCTCTCAGAAAGACAACCCTAAGTTCTTCAGCACGCCGGTAAGTCCCTTAAACTTCGCTTTATACACAGGGAGGACTATATATTGTTATAAATTGTTTCACATGTTGATTAATAAATTGTTTGAATTAAATGAAGTATGTCTTTAATTGGAATCATTTTGAGATGAGGCTTCTTAATCTGAGAATTAATTTTTCTATTTATTGCGGACCATGGTGCAGAGGATAGAGGTGTTGAGTCTCTACGGTTCTAGGTGAGCATTGTCAGAAGATAGCGGTTTCAATTCCTACCCAAGCCGGTCAGAGGTTTACTTGGTCAAAAACGTGGTGCAATAGACAACAACTATGGAAGGCAGTAATTACTGGGGATACGGTTACAAGACTCAGCATTCCTATCTGAGGTCTCGGTTAAATCACCTGAAGAAGGACAGAGGTGAAATTTGGCCGAAACGTAGTGAAGAAGAAACAACACAAAAACTACTAAGATGAGGACAAAAAGTCCGCAATAAATAAAAAAATTAATTCTCAGATAAACGAAGTATGAATTCATTTACTTGTTGCTGTTAGCCTTACAATATACGCTATACTAACACAATACAGAGTTCAAATCCAAGATGAGGTTGTTTACATTTTGATTTGTGCTAATGCAATTGGGTTGAGGAACTCTCTAGCAAACCAGTATACATAGAAACCTACTTGCTGTAGAAACTGCTGGACCATCACTACAATCTAATACTTGACAAACAAGTCTACTGGATTTGCAATATTCAAAACAAGCTCAAAACAGAAGCCAAGATAATCTAAATTTGGTTATTCTGTCCAAAGAATTTAAAAGAATCACTTGTTTTGCGATTCTAATTCAAAACCATTATGGTACTAGATCTGTAGTAAATAGAATTATAGACAGAATGCGACTTAAAGACATTCAAGGCCTGTCATGTCCTGGGGAAATAGATGCAGTCGGTCACAAGTGAGATAGGAAACAGGGTCTGCAATTTTCTGGGTGGAAAATGGGTGCCGTCAAGGGTACTCAAAAAGTGTGATGGCTGATAGAGATGAATTGTGAGAGTCAAAGGAATCTGAGTTGTCAGCATATCCTCATGATGATAATAGTACTAGAAACCATATTTACCCAACCCCTCCACTCGGGCAGGATATGACACAAGGTCAACTTTTAAGTGGAGTTTAACAGAGTTTTCCTTCTCCTAGACTAGTTGCCTAACAAAGGCTGAAGAACCTAGTCTGCCCTACTATTTACCCATAGCTGGAGGGAGAATAATTGGATTCATACCTTTCCCAATAGTATTAGTGCTATGCGAAATGCAATCAGTCTCTCCAGGATTTGAATTCGTGTCGCCGTGTCCATTTCCTACGACGATAACCATTACACCACAGGCACCACCTGATAATAGTACTAGAAATGCTATAAGATTAACTTTATAAAATTAGCTTATGGGAGCCTTTATTTAAAAAAATGAATGTGCACCTAACAGTAAATATTTAGAAGTACATGGAATAGCACAAAAAGTCCAATATAAATTAAAATAGAATAGGAAAATCAAATTTAATATTCAGTTTTAGGGAAATATTAGATAAAAAGAATGGTTCTATTGCATACCATAGATAACTTATTCATGGATTGCGTTTCTAACTCCTGATTTACAGGAACTTAAAAAACAATTCAGAGCAGAAAGAAACAATGATATATATTCTAAGGAAGAAATATTAGATCAATAGATAGATATGGGGAGAGGTGGAGGGACAGACAGAAAATATGAGGGTTTAGAATGACACATAATATGTGGTTGGTTGGTGGATTGATGGATTTTAATGGCATGTTAACCCTTCATGGGTTATTTTATGCCTAGAGGTTAGTTTGTTTGTTATTGTTTGTTTGGGTTATATGGCATATCAGCCTTTGTAGGTTATTTAATGCCGAATCCATTTTTATACAAATAATCAGTTCTATTTCAGACACTTCAGTTTAGCATGAGTACACAGTTTAATTGTCAAAAACATTTCTATTTCAAGCTATTCAGTTAATCAAACAGTTCTAATTCAGCCAATTCCGTATAATTTAGTATAAGTATAGATTTTGTTTACACACAGTTAAATGTCAAAACAGTTCTATATTAAACAATTAGTTTAGCATAAGTACAGTTTCAATCTCAAAAACAGTTCCATTTCAAACAATTCAGTTTAGCATGAGTACACAGTTTATTTGTCAAAAATAATTCTATTTCAAGCTATTCAATTTAGTCAAACAGTTCTAATTCAAGCAATTAAGTTTAGCATAAGTATGCAGTTTAGTTCTATTTAACCCACAGATAGGACCCTTATCAGGTGCTACCACTCTGGGTCAGAGTGGACCTGGGAGCGATGGCAATGAAGGAGTACTCCACATTCCCCAGAGCTCCAGCATTACTGGAACCTCACCATCAAATTGTTTAGTGTCATATCAGGACACTCGTTGGGTGAAGAGAGGGGTCTTACCCCCTCTGCAGAGAAGCAGTTGCTGACTGGGCAACCTAGAGGTTAGGAGATAATACATGGGATAAGATCGATTGATACAAAGTAATCGAAATAAGCATAGCTAGATAGATAGAAACAGGCCAAAACATGTCTAAGGTGAAATTTACAAATCCAGATATATGTTAAAAATCACATATGATAATACTTATGAGAACAAGATAGACAGATACACAGATGAATTGATAGATATATGGGGGAGAGAAAGAATAGATATATAGATAGATAGATTGATAGATAGATAGACAGAATTAACCCAACTTTGATGAGATAGCTACAAACAGACAGTGATAGATAATATGTAGGTTTGGATAGATAGATAGATAGATAGATAGATAGATAGATAGACGAGACTGAGATAGAGAGATAAATAGATAGATAAATTGATTTGGTTTCTTTGTTTAATGGCATGTCAACCTTTGTGAGTTGTTTCATGTCAAAAAGCCATCCTTGTAGAAGAACAGCAGTGATACTATTTAACCCATAGCAGGGGATAAAAAAGGTCCATGCCTTTCCCAAGGGTATTAATCTGAAAGTGAACATGATAGTGCAACTGGAGTTTGAATTCACTTGCTTTGAAGCCAGTCCAACACTTTAGCCATTATGCCATTGGGACATACCCAGATAGATAGTTGAGATTGACAGACCTAGACATATCAAATATCACAGTTCATATATACATAAATGAACACCCAGAAAGTAGTGTGACAGAGAAAGAAATAAGTTGTTAATTTGTCCATAATGAACATAGGTAAATAGCCATGAATATACACACATAAATACAAAACATTTTATGCATATATATATATATATATATATATATATATATATATGCATAAAATGTTTTGTCAACTTTGCTAAGACTCTTGCAATAACAACATTACTGAAATGAATCTGCATCATCAACTTGTCAGAAAAAGTACTTAATCTGTCATTTGTTAACCCACCTACCATTCCTGACACCAGTAATTACCCAGGGTGACCTTAAAGGCCAAAATAAACTTTAGATGGGTCAGCACAGATTCTTCAAACATCTATACAGTAGATGGACAGCAATACAAACCAGATTTTTCATTTTTATTTATGTCAGTATATTTAGTATTAATATAAAAAAAAATAGATGTACTTACACACCTATGCATAAATACATAACATATATCTATAGATACACACACACACACACACACACACACACACACACACACACACACACACACATATATATATATATATATATATATATATATATATATATATATATACACACAAACATTACATATTCATATAGTCATATATATAGATACATAAGTATATATCAAGAAAACTGTATATATACAGACACACACACATACCTTGCATATATATATATATATATACATACATACACGTACAGATGTACAAACACACACACATATATATATATATACACATGTACATTCACACACACACACACACACACACACACACATATATATATATATGTCTATATATATACAGGCAAAAAATTATCCCTCTCCCAACATCATTTGAAAAAAGAGGTGAACAATGCAATCCTGTCATTCATGTGAGTATATCAAGTATTAATATAAACATAAATTATATATATATATGTTCATACTTATGTGTATATATACCATAGACACATATACTTATGTAAAGGGCACACAGATACAGAATGCCAAATAAAACCAAAGAGAGAAATTTATGACACACCTTGACTCTTGCCAATTTTCTTATTATTGTTTATAACAAACACAAAAGTATATTAATGATGTCAATTCATCCTCACCCCCTTTTGGCAGGGGAATAATAAAACCAGGGATAAAAGAAAAAGGAATGACATAAAGAAACAAAAAGGCAGACAAGTTAACCTTTATAGTGTTTATTTGTCAAACATGTTCTTGATTTTGGCCATGGGAAATATCAAGACAATTATTTCTTTTATATGTATATATATATAAACACACACATATATCTTGATTTTTGGCCATGGGAAATATCAAGAAAATTATTTCTTTTAAAACATATATATATATATATATATATATATATATATCTTTTCATATAGAAATAAAAAGAAAACATTTACTTCCTTGGTGTCATTATAAATTTATTTCCAGTCGTGAAGTCATCATCAGATAAAAGAAAATTTTTATTTGGGTGTTCTTATATTTAAAAAAAGAAATTAAAATAAGAACTTTTTTCAAACCCCATTCTCTCGAAGCAATATAAAAACACCCAAATAAAAATTTTCTTTTTACATCTGATGATGGTTTCACAACCAAAAATAGATTTATAATAATACCGAGGAAGTAAATTTTTCCTTTTTATTTTTATATAAAAAGATTTTTAGCTCTGCATGTTGAGTGTTGATGTGTTTTTAATCCCAAATTAATTATGCATCAATAGTCATTGGCATCGAGCAATCAATTTCCTCCTCAGATTATGTATATATGTATACAAATATATCTTGATGTATATACAAATCTCTTGTATAAACATATAAGCATAATAAACTAACTAGGCCCATGGAAAATTCACAGATGTTAACAACTAAGATTATTTATCCCCTTCCTCATCTATTGCCTGTATCTTCTATTCTTTTCTTTATCCTTTCTGATCTTCATTAACCATCAACAACTACCCTATGCAAACAGTGCTGGATTTAAACTTGGCGAGGCCCAAAACCATTTTTTAACAATTATACGACAATCTTATCCACCACCATTTCTGAAACTTTTTTGAGGTCCCAGCACACTGAGACCCTAAGCTTGTCTAGATTAAACCTAAATTCTGCACTATTCACTACCCTACAGCATTTCTAGCCGCATAAAAAAACAATGAAATTGAAATGAGGAACTTATTTTTACAACAGCTCATAAAGATGCACAATTTAGTACTGCAACCAGAAATGATGATACCTCACTTAAATTTTTTGGCTTTGACTGTTCATTGGTTAGTAAATCAACCAATTCTTCCTGTGATTGCATTTCTGTTTTTAAAAATGAGTACAAATCCCAATCTTCTTGTGGCCTCTGTAGATTGTGAGACTCTCAGCTGAAGCTTGTTTAGGTAATACATAAATCCGACACTGCATATAGAATAAAGAACTATGGAATTCAAGCATATGTAAGTCCATTCTCTCTCCCCCCAACTCTCTCTCTATCTCTATACATATACATCGGAGGTGCCCGTGGTGTAATGGTTATCGTCGCAGGATATGGACACAGCGACACGAGTTCAAATCCTGGACCTGACTGATTGCATTTCACATAGCACTAATACCCTTGAGAAAGGTATGAATCCAATTATTCTCCCTCCAGCTATGGGTAAATAGTAGGGCAGACTAGGTTCTTCAGCCTTGGTGAGGCAACTAGTCTAGGAGAAGGAAAACACTGAATTCAAACCTGTTAAACTCCGCTTAAAAACTGACCTTGTGTCATATCCTGCCCGAGCGGAGGGGTTGGGTAAATAGGATCTCTATACATATACATCATCATCATGCAAGCGTCAATTTCCCTGATTCTCTCTCACCACCCATCTCTATCGTTCATCACTTCCAGCAGGTCTTTTAGACTATATCCTGTGTCCATACAGATCTGCTGTAGATATGTACTAGCTGGTCATCCAACACCTGCTTGTCTATGTGAAATAGTCCCCTGGAAAACGTTGTTTACAAGTTTGTCCTTACTTCTCCAGCAGTGTTCTACATGTCTTGTTCATCTGATTTGGATGGTTTTAGAGATGGGAAGTAGGTGGCCATTCAGCTGCTGTTTTGTTGCTTTCTGGACTTGTTCAATATAGCTTGAAGCATTCCCATGCAATTGCTATCAAGCTTTTTCTCTATATGCTTAGTCAGTGTCGATATGGTACTTCCATATAGTAGTATGGACACAACCATTGCTTGGGAAAAATTGCATTTTATTTTATCAGATAGTTCTAACTTCAGTCTGACTGATAACCTATTGACAGTGGTCCATACCTCTGCTAGTTGCGTATTTATGTCATTTTCTATTGATAAATGCTGCTTCCATTTAGTGTGGTAATGTGATGGACTGTGACAGTGAAGTGAGGGAGTTCAAACCTTAGACTCCCAATTGAGTTCTCTTTTGGTCTGGTACTTTTGGGCAGGGTATGAATTCCTTTATCCCACATAGCTTTGAGTTGAATAGCACCACTATTGTACTTTTACAGAGTACTTGTGCTTTAATCAATATCAAAAAAAAAAAATATATATATATATATATATATATATATATATATATATATCATCATCATCATCATGTCGTGCCGCCAGCATGGATATCGCTGACCATCTCTCGCCACTTCTCCCTATCATTCATCGCCTCCGGCAGGTCTTCAGGTTTACATCCTGTGTCTTCACTTAGCTGCTGTATGTAGGTTCGAGCTGGTCGTCCTGCTTTTGCTTGGCCATATGTGGGGGTCCATAGAAGTACATTACTTACGAGCTCGTCCTTGCTTCTCCAGCAGTGTCCTGCGTGTCTGGTTCGTCTAACTTGTATAGTTTTCGTGATGGGAGGCAAGTGGCCGTATAGTTGGTGTCTCGTGAGGTGTTGTCGCCAGGACTTGTTCAATATTGCTCTCAAAATTCTTGTGTATTTGCCGTCTAGCTTCTTCTCCAGCCGTTTAGTTAGCGTCCATGTAGTGCATCCATATAGCAGTATCGATACAACCGCGGCCTGGAAGAAACTGCGTTTCATTTTATCGGTCAGGTCTGATTGAGAGGGAGAATTAGTTTTGGCTTTATTTCTTTAGTTTTCTTATCTTCTACTTTTCCTCCTTCTCATCTATTTTTTCTACCCATTAACTGATGTTAAGTATCTATGATCCGGCTTATTTCTCAGATGAGGGACCATTTAGTCACAGTAGGTATTGTAAGCAACCTAAGACAGGTGTACTTCACTAAGAATAGCTGAGTAAATTATACTTAAAATCATATAATTGTGCAAACAAAATGACTTTTGAATAACTATAGTTACTTGAATCCATATAGCAAATTAGTGTTAGAAAGGAAGACTTGTGTTCTGGTTTGGTTTAGTTTCTTTGTTTAATGGCATATCAACCTTCATGGGTAATTTAAAGCCAAAGCCATCATTGTAGAAAAGCAGCAGTGATACTATTCAACCCATAGCTGTAGGGATAAGGAGGTTCATACATTTCCCAAGGGTATTAGTCCAAAAGTCAAAGTAATAGCACAAGTGGAGTTAGAACTCACTTACCACAATGTTGCAATCCAGTACATTAAACACGACACCATGGGTATTTGTGTTTTGGGTATGACATTAAACAGTATCTGATGGTGAGGCTTCAGTCCTGAAAATCTGGGGAGTATGGTGTGCCCCTTCATTGCCATTAACCCCAGGTCCACTCTGACCTGGAATGTTTGTGCCTGTGAGGGTCACAACCAGGTGTCAAATAGAACTGTTTAAAAATTATTTGTATTCAATATGATGGTACACAAAAAAAATCTAACAAATATACAAAAATTGCAAATATGAACATACAATGAACACAGTTCCTTAATGTCAAGGCATAAAATAACCCTAGACTAGTTGACATACAATTAAAATCAATCCCTTCATTTCAGTTTCAAGTTAAATTCCACCCAGAAGGAATAAAATTTGCCTAGGAAATCACATGGTAAATATAATATTAAGTAAAAAACTCAAGTTGGCAACCATAGTCGAGGGTGACCCAAAGGCTCCCTTTTCGATAGCTACTACACCTAGGTGTAGGGCACTATTCCTTTCTCTGGATTGCTCTACTTTATCCTTGATCCTTATCTTATAATGCTGAGTGTTAAGCAAGGAGGAATCAAGTACCGTTTTTTGAGTCTTTGGTATGACTCGGGCCATTGGCGTACACTCTAACCATTATGCCAATGTCCGGTTTAATAAATCTTTTTTTGCTTCTGTTCTTTTTCCTCTTTTTGTTTAAATTTACTCAAAAAGCTCAGATCATTTTGTTTATTTACACAACCAAATGTATTTGTCTTCTTAAATTGCCAATAACAGATTATTCATCCATTTATTTATCTATTCTCTTTAGGTATGCATTTATTAATTAGTGGTTTTATTTATCTATTTATTGGTCTAATGAGTTGAGTGTTTGCCAATGGTCTGGGAGACTGGGGTTCAATCCCAGGTTGAGTCATATCAAAGACTTAAAAAATGTAACTTGATGCCACCTTGCTTAACACTCAGTATTATAAGGTAAGGACCAAGGATAAAGTGGAGAAATCGAGGGAAAGGAGTAGCGCCCTCCCCTACCCCTCGGTGTAGTAACTATTAAAAATGGAGCCTTCAGGTCACCCTCAACTAATGTCGCTAACTTGACTTTTTTACTTATGTATTTATTATCTTTACATATGTATTTATTAATTATTGGATTTATTCATTTATTTATTTATTATCTTTATATTTGTTTAATATATGGTTAGTTTCCATATCACAATAAGTTAATTTGCAGTTATTTATGTAGCGCTGAACAAAATAACAAAACTTCTTTGAAGAACAACAATGAATGTTTTATTTTCATGACAGAAGTAGACTTGTGTTAAAATGAAAAAAGGTTCTTTTTGGGTATCAGGTAGCAGTGTCACAGGTAGTATGCTAGTTATTTCAATGTGTTGCAGGTAGCAGCATTAGTTCTTTTGTGTGTGTAGCTGGTAGCTGCCGTTATCTTCTTTAGTGGGTATCTGTGGCAATGGTTATCTTCAGTGAAGATTGTCAATGCTGGATTCCCGTGACAGGCTACAGGAGACAGGTCTTTCTTCTTTGCTGATCTTGTGCTCACTGTCTGTGGCTGACTTCCAAAAAGGGCTAGAAAAAAAAGTTCTTTAGAGGAAGATGGAATCAATGCACTTGGCCCGCTGATTGGTCAGTGTGTGGCTGAATCGCTTGGCAGGGGCGTTGATTCGTGAGAGAAAATAGATCTGTGACTGCTACATGTAAATCTATCAATTATTTATTGATATATATTTTCTTTATGTATGTATTTATAAATTATTGGTTTCATTTATTTATTCATTTGTTATTTTTATCTATTTATTATCTTTTTATTTATTATTTGTATCTATTTATCTATTATTTCATTACTTATTTATTTATTCATAATTTTTATTCATGTATTTTTAATTATTTATTATTTTTATCTCTTTCTATTTTATTATTTTTATTTATTTATTATTTTAATTTCTCATTTATTATCTTTATTGATTATTACTTTCATTCATTTATTCATTATTTTTAAAGAGAACAAAATGACACATAGCAAAAAGAATGATCAGAATACATTCAAGGCCAAATCAATAAAATCAGAAATTCAGTAGAAAGAAAATCCTGATTAGCATGACAGACAGTAAATGAAGTAAGCCACAGGAAGAACACCTAGAGAGCCTAACTAAAAGCTGCCTGCCAAGAAGAAAGACTTCACATGTGGAAAGAACATTTCAAGAATCTGCTTGGACATCTTCCTGAAATCACTGACAAACCCATTCAAAAAATTATTAATGACTAACTAGATATCAAACTAGGACAGTTTATGAAGGAAGAACTTGACACCATATTAAAAAACAAAACAAACTAAAAGCAGAAAAGCTGCAGACCTGAATAGAATACCCCACCTGAAGTATGAAAGGCTAGAAAATTTGATAATACATTTCTTTGATTACACAATGCTGTGAATGAACAAAAAAGCACAATAGAAAAATAAATGAAAGGCTGCATCCTCTCCATCCTCAAGAAATGTGACATCTGAATCATTAAGAATTACAGAGGCATGACTCTTACTCTCTTAGCTGCTAAGGTTTATAAAGATCTACTTCTCAATTGTATCTGACCTGAAAGAGAGAAAATTTCCATACACAGAGGAAAGATGGAGCAAATACTGTTATGTTTTGCTCAGGCCAAACAAATGACAACATGTAATATATATAACAATATATATTTATTTTCTTGACGGACGCTTGTATGAAGTAGGAGCAATCAGGAGAGGAATTAGAATCGTTCGTCTATCAGGCCTGGACTCTTCGGTGTAAGTAGATGATAGCCGAGAAAACGCACACGGGGCAACGACAGGACAATCTTGAGTGAACAGAGGAATTTTTCACTGTCTTCCGTTCAATTCGTCAGCCTTTTATTACTATCAAACTCCCACGCGGAGATATAGACACACCTCCACGCCCCTGCGATCTCTTCCCATAACTGGCCAACGGAATATGCACTCCCACCATCTTTGGAATGGCACGTTTGATCGTCATCGAGTGGAAATAACTGTCATGCAGTTCACAGGTTGTTCTCTTCTGGTGCATCAATTTGTGATGGCACTGTGGGATTTTTACCTTGTCCCATATTGTCAGCCAAGCTGTATTTTACAATACTATTTACATAAAAGAAACTTTTACCACTATAAAAAGGATTTACCAAAACACAAAAGCAATAGTTCATTCACTTGATGAAGACACCAACTCTTTCGACATTGTTGTTGTAGTCTTGCAAAGAGATACATTAGCACCATATCTATTAATACTCTGTCAAGATTACGTACTTTGAATGTCAAAAGATCTAAGGAAGAAAAATGGTTTCTTATTTAAAAAAAAAAAAGCAAGAAGCAGAGGATATCCTACAGAAACTATGTTAGCTGACCAGCAAAGATTTATATACATCGGCTCCATGTTAACACTGAATATAGCCTAGAGGAACTATCTAGAGTGATGATGATAGGGATGGTAAGAGAGAGAGAGAGAGTTAGGGAACTGTGCTGTCAGCGCAATTTGATGATGATGATGAGTATTATTTCTATTTATTTATTTATTTTATTTATTATTCTTATT
The DNA here is from genome assembly GCA_963585895.1 of Sepioteuthis lessoniana. Classification (NCBI taxonomy): domain Eukaryota; kingdom Metazoa; phylum Mollusca; class Cephalopoda; order Myopsida; family Loliginidae; genus Sepioteuthis; species Sepioteuthis lessoniana. The sequence goes on from CAUZXS010001320.1 coordinate 3,378,190, forward strand.
ATCTTAATTTATTTATTATTTTTTTTATTTGATTTTTTTTTAAATTACCTATTTTATCTATTTATTATCATTATTATTTATTATTTGTTTATATTTTTATTCATTTGTTTATTTATCATTTTTATCCACTTTTATTTTATTTATTTATTTATTACTTTAATTTACCATTTTTATTTCTTTATTTTTAATTTTCATCTATTTATTATAATTATTTATTGTTTTTTTATTAATTTGTTATTATAATTTATTTTTTCTAACTTTTTTATTTGCTTATTATTTTCTATTTATCAATTTTATTTATTTATTATTTGTATTAATTTTTCTTTTTTCCTCTGTGCGTGTGTGTGTGTGTGTGTGTGTGTGTGTGTGTGTGTGTGTTTGAACATGTGTGTGTTTCTCCAGACAATGTTTTTGTTAAGAACAACAGTGCTGAAAATCCAACAAGCTTGTTAGATTAAAAAAAAAAATAAAACAGCAGCTGCTTATTTTGTCCCCTGAAAATTTTATTTTTTACATCTTTACTTGCTGTTCATTAAGGCTGTGGACATTACTTACATATATTTTTTCTTTGCTTTCATTTAAGCCCCTTTCCTTACATCCTTAAAAACCTTTCCCTCCTTTCTTCATCTTCATCTTTTTCTTCTTCTTCTTCTTCCCCCAATGGACTCTTTCCCTATTTCCAGCCCTCCCCCTTCGGCAGTCCTCATTCACTCACCCAGCAAATATAACCTACTTTGAATCCTAATTATTGAACTTTTACATACCTTATACTTTTCTCAGTCCTTTATATAACCAGTGCCAAGGTATAATTTTATTTTCAGCATTTTATTTACTTATTAAAGAAAAAAAAAAAAAAAAAAAAAAGCTTTTCTTTTCTTTTCTTTTTTTTTAAAACCCAAAGGAGTAATTATTTAAAGTTGAAAGATGACCACCCAGTCTTCTCGGGTGAACTAAATATACTTTTTATTTCTTTTCTTTCTCACTTTCATTCTATTTTATTTTATTTCATTCTATATATTTATTTTTATCAAGAATGAAAAATTATAAATTGTATTATTAAGGTCATTAAAGGTCGCTGCATTTACCTTTATAGAGAGAGAAAGAGAGAATAGTCTGAGTTTTACTCCTTTGTTAGGACCTTTGAAAAAAATATATTTTTCTAGAACATTTTGTTATAAAGGGAATAAAAAACAAAACAAAACAAAAACAATGAACTGCAGTCATATGACATGACTGACAAGAAGTATAGTAGCCACAGCAGCTTTTAATCTAAAGAATAAACAAATAGAAATTTGGAGAATTGAGTCATAATTTTTTGACATAGAATCAATAGGTTTACAAACAGTGAATTAATTCCTCCCTCTTTCTCGCACATACACACATTGTATATCTAAACAGTTTAAATTCTTTTCAATAATTAAGATTGTGGGATTCTGAGGTAGAACTATATGTTTTTTTATGTGTAAAATTACAGAGCAATATCACAATATACCTAAAGTATAAAATAACAATAAGAAAATTAAGAAAAGGAGAAGAATAAGAGGAGGAGGAGAACTAAAAGTTATGAAACATGAAAGTGATGGTGATGCCAATTATAAATGGTGTACTTGGAAGGATCTCCAAAGGCTTGGTAAAAAAAAGTGGTAATTGAAAATTGGAGAACAAATTGAGACCATCAAAACTTCAACATTGTTAAGATCGGCTAGAATACTGTGAAGAGTCATGAAGACTTAAGGAGACATGCTGTCACACAGACTCCTGTGTAAAACCATCGGCTAACTCTGGTGTGAAAAACTAGTAAGGAATAATAATAATAGCAATAATAATAATAATCATAGGTTCTTCAGCCTTGGTGAGGTAACTAGTCTAGGAGAAGGAAAACTCTGACTTCAAACCTGTTAAACTCTGCTTAAAAATTGACCTTGTGTTATATCCTGCCCGAGCGGAGGGGTTGGTAAATATGATAATAATAATAATCAAGTCATGCTGACAGTGTGGAATTTCCTGATTTCCTCTCTCTCTCTCCCTCTCTCCATCTGTCCCGATCATCCATTGTTTTGGCAGGTCTTCCAAACTATATCCTGTGTCCACACAGAGTTGATGTAAATAAGTTTTGCTAGTCAGCCGACACAGGCACGTCCATGTGCAAGGGTCCATTGAAGAATGTCGCTTATGAGTTAATCTTTGCTTCTCTAGTAGTGTCTCACATGTCTTGCTCGCCTTGCTTGGATAGTTGATAACATTTTTCAAAAAAAAAAAAAAAATCTTAAACAGAAGTTATGAGGAAGAATGAGTATGTAAAGATTTATAATATATATATATATATATATATATATATTTTATGCTCATTGGCATAATGGTTAATGTGTTCACCAATGGTTTGGCAGACAAGGTTTCAATCCTAGGTCGAGTCACACCAGAAACTCTCAAAAGGGTACTTGATGCCTCCTTGCTTCACACTCAGCATTATAAGGCATGGATCATGGGTAAGTGGAACAATCCCGGGAAAGGAGTAGTGCCTCCAATACACCTTGGTGAAATAGCTATTAAAAAGGAGGCCTTTGGATCAACTTGGATGATAATCAGTCAATTTACTTACTTTATATAAGATCTGTTTTATATATATATATATATATATATATATTATAACAGTGTTGGTTGTCATTAAATCACTTTGTGGGTTTGTGGTGAACCAAGTGCAATATATTATAGAGAGTGCTCAATATCTAGGATAGAGCTATTATATAATGATAATAAATAAATATATATTAGATTTATACATTCAATGGCATGGATTTTAGACACCTGTGTTTCATGGAGTTTTTTTTTATAATTATATATATATATATATATATATATATATAAAACTATATATATATATGAGGATCATTAAATAAGTTTCCAGACTTTTTTCGTATGGGCACTTTTATTGATAGTACACATATGAAACTCTAGCCCCCTTCCAAGTAATCTCCTCTGGTTGCAATGCACTTGTACAGTTCCAACAACTTCTGGAAGGCCCCATGGAAGTCCTCTTGTGTGAGCGTGTCAATGACCTTCATCACAACCTCTTTTATCTCCTCAATTGTCTCATAACGACAGCCTCTGAGCTTAGGGAAAAACCAAAAGTCAGAGTGAGCAAGGTCTGGACTATAGAGAGGCTGAGGAACTGTCTTGATGCCCATCTTGGTCAAATAGTCTGTGACAAGGATGGAGTTGTAAACTGGTGCATTGTCCTAGTGGAAATGCCACTGACCCGATTTGAAGAGTGCTCACCTCTTCCGACGGAATCTCTTCCTGAACTCCCTTAAAACCTCAACATAGTAACCCTAACCCTAACCTTAACCCTTCGGCCAATCAACACTGCTGTATTAACTTCCTTACTCCTCCCACTTCTCTCATCATCCCTTACAGACTCCCTGCCTTCCTTGAATCTCTTATGCCACTCAAAAACTGATGCTCGATTCATGCAAGATGCTCTAACAGAAGTTTGAAGCATTCCATACGTTTCTGTGGCATTTTTTCCAAGTTTAAAACAGAATTTTATTGCATATCGTTCTTCCTCATGTCCAGATTGTATTTTTGAAATTCACCAGCTGTGACAATCAGACTTTAGTAGGGTGTATTCCATTTGCTGCTGTAGCTGTTGATTTGAAGCTGAAATCATAAAAATTGGTCAGTCATTTCATAAGATGTATAGCAATAACCTAGTGAATTTTCAAGAGTCTATGACTATTGTAAATGCCTGTACCAAAAATGTCTGGAAACTTATTGAATGCACCCACCACACACACACAAACACACACACACACACACATAAACAGAATATTGCAAAAATCGTTTTTTTTTTATTCATTTTAATGATAACTAACTTCAAAGATGATAAACTGAGCCAGTGAGAAGTAAATTAAGATAAACATGTATCTAAATCAAGATTTGTTTTGAATTAGATGAGCAATCTAATAGCATTTTTAAAAGAGTTGAAATGACTTTTTAGACAGAACAAAAGGGAGAAATCTTTAGTCAGAGAAAGTTTAAATGTTGACATCAGGATAAAAGATGCCTGCTCCATATATGACTGTTTCAAAACACACAGCAGACAAAAGAGCACTTATATTAATTAGAATGAATAATGGTTGCTTGGTTAGTTTATAGCACGTCAACCATTGTTGGGTTATTTAATGCCAGTAAGTCTTTTTTCAAGCAATCACATGATTCCAGTCTCTTTACTACATGTACGATGTCACACTAGGTCAATTTCTTAGTGGAGTAAAACTGGTTTTTGAATTCAGAATTTTCCTTCTCTAGATTTAATTGCCTAAGGCTAAAGAACCCAATCTGCCCTACTATTTACCTATATTATAAAGGCAACAGGATGAATTCATACCTTTTTCAAAGGTATTAGCATAAAGTGATACACAAATAGCCTTGTGCAGAATTCGAACTCAGGTTGCTGGTTTCATTTTCTATGATGATAATCATTCTGAAAAGTACACCTCCATAACTAACCGCTATTTCATGATAATATTCATTTGTTTGCACACAGTTATATGGTTTCAAGTATTCCTATCTAATACTTATAATTTGCATACAATTACATAGTTTCAAGTATTTCAAGCAATGATATTGTTTCAAGAACTTGAATTTTTTGTCAACAATTGTAGCTTCAAGTAACTGTTCTTTTTACAAATAATTGGCACACAATTATATGGTTTCAAATAACTATTCCAATTTGATAATTTTAATCATTTGTCAGCACACAGTAATATGGTTTCAAGTATTTCTAGGATAAATAATTGTATTCAATTATAGTGTAAGCAATTTTATGCTCTCAAGTACCCTTTGTAGCTTCAAATAATTATTCTTTATACAAATGATTTTCAAACAGTTCTATTTAACCCATAGATGGGACTCTATCAGGTACTACCACTCCAAGTCAGAGTGGATCTGGGAGTAATGGCAATAAAGGAATTCTTTAAAGCTTGGCTTTCATATCAGCTAAATAAGATATGGCTTAGAACCACACACCCTTTGGCCCTTTCTTTCATTCTTTAACACTAATTCATCAAATATATGATTTTCTTTTCTTTATCATTAACATTAATATAAAAAATGATAATTTTGTTAGTGAAGGGCCTTACCAAGTGAAATTCAGGTTCTGGGTACAGCACACACTCCAGAGCTCCTGAACAGGAGCCTCACCACTGGACTCTGTTTAGTGTTATAATTAGGAGACTGAAATGAATAATCATCATATTACTCATTCTGCCTTTCAGCAAATAAGAACAGATTTATTTTGTTAAACCTGATCATGTCAAGATTATCTTGCCCAATTGGCTAGGGCTGTAGAATATCCCGACTGCATCTCTGCAAAAGGTTAAGACCAACTCCCTCCAACAAGTGTCCTGATTATGATACTAATCAATCTGATGGTGAGGTTCCAGTGATGCTGGAAGTCTGGGGAATGTGAAGCATCCCTTCATTGCCATTGCTCCCAGGTCCACTCTAGCCTGGAGTGGTAGCACCTGATAGGGCCCTATCTATGGGTTGAATAGAACTAATCTGCATACTAATGCTAAACTAAATTACTTGAAATAGCAGTGTTTTGATATTTAAACTGTGTACTTATGCTAAACTGAATTGCTTGAAATAGACCTGTTTTGACATTGAAACTGTGTATTTATGCTAAACTGAATTGTCTGAAATAGAACTATTTTTGACATTAAAACTGTACTACCCTAAATTGAATTATTCAAAAGAGAACTGTTTTGACTTTTAACTGTGTGTGTGGACAAAAACTAAACTTATACTGAACCGAATTGCGTGAATAAGAACTTTTTGACTAAACTGGATAGCTTGAAATAGAAATGTTTTTGACAATTAAACTGTGTGCTCATGCTAAACTGAATTGTTTGAAATAGAACTGATTATTTGTATAAAAATGGATTTGGCATTAAATAACCTATGAAGGTTGATATGCCATGAAAACCAAGCAACCAACCATTTAAGATTATCAACCCTCCTTATATACAATTAACATTTTATCAGTTCCCATCCCTATAGAAAAAGAAATCAGTGAGTATATTTTTAATGGTTTGTTAACAGGTCTCACAGTTCATCATAAGTATTTCTGATCAATTCCCTGAAACTGAATAGATGGGATATAAAATACCTATTATATTACTGTTCAATGTAAACACTCAGAATTGCGACAGTGATCTATAAGAAGGCTGGTGAGCCTCCAGTTACCAACCATCAGTTCCAAGTGACCATTATTGGTTTGTTCTTGGTTTTATATCTCATCTTAAAACAAATGATTATGAGGGCACCACAAAAGACTAATGAAAAGCTTTAGTCATTAATCACCATGTTTCCTGACTCAATCAAGTCCATTAAATTAAATAAAAATTGGGACATATTTGATAAGTGAATCATCATTTAGTAGTAATCCTTTAGAAGATGCTTAAGATGTAATCGTTATTGTCTTAAGAAATGGACATGGCGACCAGAGTTCAATTCTTGGATGAGGTTGTTTAAATTTTCACATAGCACGAATAACCTTGAGGAAGGTATGCACCCAATTATTCTATTCCTAGCAATGGGTAAATAGTAGGGGAGACTAAGCTCTTTTATCTTAGTTTGGTAACTTGTCTAGGAGAAAGAAACCTTAGAAAGAAAGACCTTGTAAACTCTGCTTTAAAAAAAACTGACCTTATGTCACATCTTGCTTGAGCAGACAGGTTGGGTAAATACATTCAGTACTAGTCTTGTTCTTTTGGTAATTTTTGCATGAATTCCGAACCAATAACAATCTTTTTTTTTTTTTTACTGTTTTTTTAAGTACTTCTCAAACAAATTATTAACAATACATTCACATTATCTTTATATAAAGTGGTTTACTCCATCAGGAGAAATTTTGCATCTTTTTTTCCTTTGATGGCCCAGTCATCTATAAGGAATAAAAAAGTAGAGGGTTATGGATAAAAAGTAAAATAAAAAAGATAAAAAGTGAATGATAATAAGCAAGGATCGGCTCAATGGCCTAGTGGGTAGTGTGTTTGCCAATGTTCCAGGAGACCTGGGTTCAATCCCTCGTCGCATCATACCAAAGACTTAATAAAATGGGACTTGATACCTCCTTGCTTAACACCCGGCAAAATTAAGGTATGTATCAAGGGTAAAGTGGAGCAATTCTGAGAAAAGAATAGCACCCTCCCCTACACCTCGGTGTAGTAGCTATTGAAAAGGGAGCCTTCTAGTCACCCTTGACTACGGTTGCCAACTTTACTTTTATAATAGGATTATAATAGTCAATAAGTATTACACAATATAAGATGCAAATCTGTAATAATTTAATTTTTAGGGTGTGAGCTTAGCAAGTTTGTCATAAAATGAGCAAGCCATTTGCAGGGCCTAGTTCAAAGCCACACATAGCAGGGTAAGATCACTAGTACATATTATTTCACTCATTGTGAGTTTTTCATACCAGCATTAGCTGGTGATATTTCACTGGAATTTGAGTGACAGCAAGTTTTCTCAGGTCTTCAGGATTCTTCTGAAGATTCTAACTGATCTTAGCAATGCTGTCGTCTGGAGAGTCTCAATTTGTCCTCCAATTTCCAACTCTTTCAGTTCTCTTTCCAATCACTTGGGAACTGTTCCAAGTGTGTCACTTTCCACAGTTTTCTTCGTTCTTTGGTAAGGTCCAAATATATATATATTTTTTTGTTTACTTGGATTTTCACTCGGTGGTACGCTGGGATGGTAAAATCCTCTATACAGCAAGTTTTCTTTTGTTTTTATTAATTATTATTATTATTATTGTAGGTGACTCACCTATGACCAGAATAATAGACTTACTCAAAGGGTATATTAATCAAGAACTAAGCCGGTAGAGTGAGAGCAGTGGCTGTATTAACACTGTGTTTCTCCAGTTGTTGGGTGGCACTTCGGCCGGCAGTGCTTGCAGCAGCACGGACCTGGCCGAGTGTGTCTCGGCAACTGGATATTTCCTCCAGCCTCAGGGGCCGTCCCACCAGGCTTTACTCCCTTCAGGAGAGTTGGGTTTATTGCCTGGCGCCTGAGGCACCCTTAATGGGGAAATGCCGACAGGGCCAAAGGTATTTTTGTCTATGCCTGGTGCGTATGGGCTCTGGCCCTGCGCCCGGACCCACCAATAAAAAAGGCCTTGTGCCACACTTGCACATTCGGTGGGGTGTGCAACAAATACCGAGCAGCTGCTGTAGTAAGCACCTTGCCTGTCTTTGTGTATGTTGAACCAAGGAAACCCTCTTCAGAGAGTTGGATACATTTGTGTGGCACCTCATATCTCCGTATTAAGATAAATTATTTATTGACCCTTAATAATCAGTCATAACAATTATCATTATTTCTATTTGTTTGCTAAGCCTCCTTGGGCATCTTTGCTTTTTTCTATCTTCTCACAGCAACCTTTAAAAAAAAGTCTCTGCCTAGAATATATACAATATTATTAATACAATATCTATATATAGATTAAATTCCACTAAGTAATTCATCTGATAGTTCCCAAAAATGCCCTCTGAAATCCTTTTTTCTGTCATTATTTCTGAAATAATCCAATTCAATCTTAAATTTTTCTACACTACTGCTATTTTTGATCTAATTAGGTAGTTTATTCCAAATATTACTCTATCAGCAAAAAAATCCAAATGGTTAGTTGACATGATTTTTGAAATCTGTCTTGACAGTAAATTTCCAGTTCAAGGAGAAAAACTGAAAAAAAAATGTCTACCATAATGAGAAATTTGGAAAGTTTTTATTAGATTACCTCTCTTCTTCTTTCTAGTAAAATAGTTAATCCTAATTTCTCTTATAAAGTAGTTAATCCTAATTTCTCTCATAAAGTAGTTAATCCTAATTTCTCTCATAAAGTAGTTAATCCTTTCTCTTGTAAAGTATTTAATCTTAATTTCTCTAGTAAAGTAGTTAATCCTAATTTCTCTTGTAAAGTAGTTTATCCTAATTTCTCTAGTAAAATAATTAATCCTAATTTCTCTCAAAAAGTAGTTAATCCTAATTTCTCTTGTAAGATAATTAATCCCAATTTCTCTCATAAAGTAGTTAATCCTAATTTCTCTTGTAAAGTAATTAATCCCAATTTCTCTTGTAAAGTAATTAATCCTAATTTCAATCATAAAGTAGTTAATCCTAATTTCTCTTGTAAAGTAATTAATCCCAATTTTCCTTGTAAAATAATTAATCCTAATTTATGTCATAAAGTAGTTAATCCTAATTTCTCTTGTAAAATAATTAACCCCAATTTCTCTTATAATTAATCCTAATTTCTCTCATGAAGTCGTTAATCCTAATTTCTCTTGCAAAGTAATTAATCCCAATTTCTCTTGTAAAGTAATTAATCCTAATTTAAATCATAAAGTAGTTAATCCTAATTTCTCTTGCAAAGTAATTAATCCCAATTTCTCTTGTAAAGTAATTAATCCTAATTTCAATCATAAAGTAGTTAATCCTAATTTCTCTTGTAAAGTAATTAATCCCAATTTCTCTTGTAAAGTAATTAATCCCAATTTCTCTTGTAAAGTAATTAATCCTAATTTCAATCATAAAGTAGTTAATCCTAATTTCTCTTGTAAAGTAATTAATCCCAATTTCTCTTGTAAAGTAATTAATCCCAATTTCTCTTGTAAAGTAATTAATCCTAATTTCAATCATAAAGTAGTTAAACCTAATTTCTCTTGCAAAGTAATTAATCCCAATTTCTCTTGTAAAGTAATTAATCCTAATTTCAATCATAAAGTAAGTAAGTAAAAGTAAAGTTAGCGACCATAGTCGAGGGTGACTCGAAGGCTCCCTTTTCGATAGCTACTACACTAAGGTGTAGGGGAGGGCGCTACTCCATTCCCAGGATTGCTCTACTTTACCCTTGAACCGTACCTTATAATGCTGAGTGTTAAGCAAGGTGGTATCAAGTTCCATTTTTAAAGTCTTTGGTATGACTCGACCTGGGATTGAACCCAGGTCTCCCGGGCCATTGGCGAACACTCTAACCACTGGGCCAATAGTTAATCCTAATTTCTCTACTCTCCTTCCTCTATTATCTTTTACATTTCTAACATTATTTTTTTCACTCTTGTTTGTATGCCTTCCAATCTAATAGTCATATTCAGTTTGTCATGTTTGAATCAATTCCACACCATTGACAAACCCTTTCTTTTTTATTTAGTGCATTTATATAGGAAACTCATTTACCACAGATTTTTAGAGTAAAACCATTTATGTTGCATTTCTATAGTAAAATCATTTATGTTGCATTTATATAGTAAAATCATTTATGTTAATGTCTGATGATAGTGAATTACCTTCTTCATATTAATAACCAGTTTGGAGTTGATCAATGAAAGTTAGGGAGACCCACCACCCTCAGTTTTAGTATCACTGGGTGTGATACTAAAACTGCATACCTATAACTGTTACCCTGCAAAAACAGAACATCACAGCAATACCCTGAAATTGCTCTGATTTAGAGAATGCAGTAATTTCCAGTCCAGTTTAAAAATGAATGATAATTTTATGGGGTCTACATTTGTGCTGAATGTCATTCTATTAAACATCCAAATTTTTGACATAAGAGAAATAAGTTTGAAATACTAATGGCAATCTTCCACTCCTTTCTTCATGGAGCCCAGTCAGTAAGACTTAGAATATGCCAATTGTATCCCCTACAGAGAGGGGAGACCCACCACCCTCAAAGGGATTTCCTGGGTGTGATACTAAAACTGCATACCTACAACTGTAACTCAGCAAAAACAGAACATCACAGTTACACTTTCAAGAGAGCAATACCCTGAAATTGCTCTGATTTAGAGAATACAGTAATTTCCAGTCCAGTTTAAAAATGAATGATAAATTTTATGGGGTTTACATTTGTGCTGAATGTCATTTTTTTAAAAACATCCAAATTCTTCACATAATGGAGATGGCTATGAAATGTTACTTAGAATCTTACTTCTTTCTAAATAGAAGCATCAATAGCATCATGGACTGTAGTTACGATGGAAACCCAACAGGTTCACAGGTATTGTTATTTCCAGTCCACTTAGAAACTGAAAGTTAATTTGGTTGGGAGGATCTACATTTATGCTCAATGTCACTTCTCTGAACATGCAAATTTTTGACATAAGAGAAATAAGTTTGAAATACTAATGGCAATCTTCCACTCCTTTCTTCATGGAGCCCAGTCAGTAGGACTTAGAATATGCCAATTGTATCCCCTACAGAGAGGGGAGACCCACCACCCTCAAAGGGATTTCCTGGGAGTATTACTAAAACTGCATCCAGTGGTGAGGGTCATGTTCTTGTAATCTTGACATTACTCCTGACCCAGGGTGGTAGTACCAATTAGGGTCTCATCTATGGGTCAAACAGATCTGTTTTGAAAATTATTAGTAAAGTAAAGTTGGTGACCTGAAGGCTCTCTTTTCAACAGCTACTACATCAAGGTGTAGGGGAGGACACTACTCCATTTCCTGGATTGCTCCACTATCCTTGATCCTTACCTTATTATGCTGAGTGTTAAGCAAAGTGGTATCAAGTACCATTTTTTGATTATTTGGTATGACTTGATCTGGGATTGAACCACACTCTCCTGGACTAATGGTGAACACTCTACTCATTTGGCCAATTGCCCAAAGAATGAAAGAAAATTATTAGTACTAGACAAGAAGGTATCAAAATTATTAGTACTAGACAAGAAGGTATCAAAATTATTAGTACTAGACGAGAATATGTGAAAATATATAACTATATTGAAACAAATGTTTATTTCAGACAAATATAAAAAGTGTGATTAAAAAATGGTTTCAATAGAACATTAAAAATTAATCTAATTTTAGCTTTAAATAACCTGTAAGGGATTGATGTACTGTTAAACAAATGAACGAAACCAAACCAAATATAAATAATAAGGATTTTGATCAAACATTTACAAATGAATCAAATTTTGGCATTAAATAACCCATACAGAATTGATATGCCATTAAACAAATTAACTAAACTAAATTCAGTTATGATTAGAAACAAAAATTTGCAAGTTAATTAAATTTCTCAATTAAATAACCCATAAGGAGTTGATATGCCATTAAACAATTAAGCCAATCCAAATTTAAATCATGATTAAAATCAAACAATTACAAATGAATCAAATTTTGGCATTAAATAATCCATAAAGAGTTGATATGCCATAAACCAAATCAAACCAAACCTTTCTAAATAGAAGCATCATAAACCACTGGTACCATGGTAAACCAATAAGTTTGCTGATCATCTTGTGAATAGTTATGAATGAAAGTGTGACACAAAGGATAGCGATGTAATTACAAAGAAGCATAAATATATATATATATATATATATATGTAAAGAAGATCATACGTTTTTTGCGAGGTGGCAGTTTGGTCCCAAATTTACAAATTGTTTTTGCTTTCCAGTGAGTTGGATGTATGATAGGTTGAGGTATTTGTCACTCGTTTAGGGGTAGAAGTATTGTTCTTTGATATAATTTGTTTAGATTTTGGTTGGTTTTGAATTTGAGTTGGGGTTCTTTGTTTTGTAGAGTTTCAGAGAGCGTGTGTTGTATTTCTATTTAGTAGCACTTCCGATATTTTATCAGTAAGGGATTCCCTGATCCTTGTGATTTCGGTGTTTATGTTCTGGATTTTGTTTTCAGTAGATTTTATTTGCTGTTCAATGAATTGTTTTCAGAATTGTGTAGTTGTTTTTTCCACATGTGCTGTAAGGTCCTGAAGTCTAAATATTGTATACTTATGCAGCAAATCATAATCTAAACAGTTTGGTTGAATACCGCGGATTGTTTTTTTTTTTAAATTTTCAAGTGAAGACATTCAAGTCTTCTCACTAGTCTTCTTTCTTCTGGATGAAGTTAGTAAAGAAAGACCTTAATATTTGCCCAAGTGCTTTCGACCATTTCACTGGTCATCTTTGGAGGTTGTATTAGATTGTATGTTACAGTAAGTTTTTATATTTATTATTATTATAAATTATATATGGTGTTGGTTCATTCTGTTAGGAGGGGTGGATTTATAGTAGTTTTTTTATTTTTATAGTTATTGCTTTGAGGATTTGTAAATGGTTTTTATTGTTATTTTTTATATAATTTTTTGTATTGTTAACTAGGATCTTTCTTTGTCTGGGGATTTGAGTTTGTCAGTGTCTTTGTTATGCTTTGTCAGAGAGGTAGCAGGTAAGGCGAAGAGAAAGTGTGGTTGTTGTATGGCCCATGTAGGTATGAGGTGTTATGTTATGTTCCAAGAAACATTCTCGAAATGAACATGTAAATTTGTATACTACATTAGTTTGAGTTGGGGGGGGAGTTTGTGTTATTCTTAATGATGAGGTTGGATATTTTAAATTTAGTTTAATAGATAATGAGTTTTATTTGTTTTTGAGGTTCAGTGGGTTAAAGTTAAGAAGATATATATATATATATATATATATATATATATATATATATATATCTTTTTTTCTTTTTTTTTTTTAAAGAAAAAACCAAAGACCAGTTAATTTAGGATTATAAATTTATTTCCATCCTGTTTTTCAGTTTCTGGTGTAAACCAAAAACACGAAGAAAAATATAATAGGACTTCTTCAGATTCAATGGATAAATAAAACATAATAGACATGTGGGATAGAGGGGGAGGGGGAAGAGATGAAGGAGTTACCTCCTCATTTTATTGAATTTCCGTTTCTTTACCTATTTATTTTATTTTCAAATTTCGTCAGTTATAATTACGGTAATTTAACTTTTTTTATTTATTTGTTTAATTTATTTTCTTTTCATGTTAAGTTCGATAATTAACTTTTAACTTATTCTGTTTTATTTATCCGTTGGATCTGAAGAAGTCCTGTTATATTTTTCTTCGTGTTTTTGGTTTACACCAGAAACTGAAAAACATGATGGAAATAAATTTATAATCCTAAATTAACCGGTCTTTGGTTTTTTCTTAAAGAAATATTGCTCTGTAAAAAAATTACATTGATCTCTCCACCAGGAAAATTTAAATGTTCAGCTCCTGAATGATTTTCTTGTCCTGAAGGAATTACTCCCAACTCTGGTTTAACTGCCTGAATAATACACATATATATATATATATTTCTACAACATTTTTCTTTTATTATTAGTAGTAGTAGTGTTATTTAATTTCATAAACCAAGTCATCTTTAACACATTTACAAAAGAAGCATACATAAACACGACTTCAATGAATAAATATATATATATCATCATCATGTCGTGCCACTAGTATGGATTTCCCTGACTCTCTCTCTTGCCAGTCATCTCTATTGATCATCACATTTGTCAGGTCCTCTGGATTACATCCTGTGTCCATACAAAGATGTTGTAGATAAGTTCTAGCTGGTCGTCCAACACCAGCTCGTCCGTGTGCTAGGGTCAACAGGAGAACATCACTTATGAGTTCATCCTTAATCCTCCAGCAGTGTCCTGCATGTCTTGTTTGTTTGATTTGGATGGTTTTAGAGATGGGAAGTAGGTGACCATACAGTTGCTGTTTTGTAGGATGCTGCTTCTGGGATTTATTCAATATAGCTCATAGCATTCTTGTGCAACTGATATTAACTTTTTTAACATACAATATATATATATATATATATATATATATATATATATATATGAAATTGCATTCTTTTTCTGAAATTGTAAAGGAGGACGTTCCAAGATCTTGTTAATGACAATAATAATGATAAAAGATTGAAAATGATACTGATGCCGTATCAAAAATTTAAGGTGAAACAAAAAGAAGAAGGTTTTCAGTATCTTTGCTTTTTATCAATAAAATAAAAATAATATTTGATAAATGAAAAGTGAAGGGCGAATGAAATATATGATTACAAGAATGATGACTGCAATGATTATTATAAATAATAAACTGAATAAGAAAAAAGAGAAAAGATGATGAGAATGTTTAATCAAATTGAAAAAATAACAGGAACCTTTGAAATGATAATGATAAAAGTAATAATTTGTGAGTATACCATTTTTCATGGCTGGTTATCTTATCAAGAATGACAAAATGAAGAGAAGGAAGAAAAAAACTAAAAAAAAAAAAATATCAAGTCAGAATTGTAAAAAAAAGAAAAAAGGAAAGTGCCCTACCTATCTTATGTTATCATATTAAAAGACAATTTCGACTCATTTCAAAATTATTTGTCACAATTTGCCAAATTGTTTTTAAAGACATTTGTCTATGACACTTTATTCTCTCTTCTCTTTTCCTCAATTTTCTATGCCTAAAAATAAATGATATAAATTAAACTAAAGAAGAAAAATTCTAGATTAAAAAAACAAAACCTTTTTCTTCTCCCAAATTTACAACAATACCAATTTAATGTGTTAAAATCTGACT
Organism: Sepioteuthis lessoniana; assembly: GCA_963585895.1. Taxonomy (NCBI): domain Eukaryota; kingdom Metazoa; phylum Mollusca; class Cephalopoda; order Myopsida; family Loliginidae; genus Sepioteuthis; species Sepioteuthis lessoniana. Next base: position 3,393,628 of record CAUZXS010001320.1, read on the forward strand.
CAGGTGTTGCTTAATTAGTAAAAAAAAATTATTGAGTATCAAACAAAGAATAGAGATCTTCTGGATACAAATTGTTCACTGAGATGAGTAGGTCATTAAAAAAAAAATTAAAAAAATAAAGCAATGCAAAAATTCTATCTTAGAAGAAATAAAAGAAAATGGAAATGTTTAAAATGACTCAAAATGAGTCTTATGGAATATAAACCTGAAAATACATTAATGGTTTGGAAAGATATAAATGTTCAATAAACGAACGAACTTTACATTGAATGAATAAAGAAGTGGATAGACAGGGGAAAAAAAGAGAATGTTCATCTTGTTTATTTATTTTTTAAAGAAAAATAATAAAAAAAAGAGAAAAAAGCAAAAAAAAAAAAGCTGATAAATTTGGTTGAAGTGTCTCGCTGTTATATTTAAAGTGTTATGAAGTGGCGGTTCTATTATATGGTATGCAATGAAAGACATAAAGAAAGAAAGACAATTGCTTTGGATTAGGTGAAAAAATTCAAAGAATTTTATATTTCAAAAACAGATACACACCACAAAACATTCTAAGTGACTCAAGTGACTAATATTATTACAATGGATACCAACAAGGATCTTTGAAAAATTAAGCTCTAAATTTTTCCAGAATTTTTTTTTTTTTCTTTTCTACATTTTTGCCTGGTTTATACTTCTGTTTTTATTGTATTTCTGTATCCTTTTTTTAATAGTGACTTTTTTCTTTTGAGTCATTTTCTAAATTCATTTTTCTTACAAACATTAGCTTTTAAAGCTATATATATTGGCATAATGGTTAGAGTATTTGCTAATGCCCTGAGAGAATGGGGTTCAATCCTAGGTTGAGTCATACCAACATCTTAAAAAATAGTACTTGATGCTTCCTTGCTTAATATTCAGCATTATAAGGTATGAATCAAGGGTAAGTGGAGCAATCCAGGGAAAGGAGTAGCCCCCTCCCCTACATCTCCATGTTGTAGCAATTGAAAAGTGTGCTTTCAAGTCATCCTTGCCTATGGTTGGCTTACATATATATATATATATATATATATATATATATATATATATATGTATGTATATAGTAATAATATAATTTGCAATATATATAAATAAAGAGCAGGGCAGTAAAAAAAATGAAATTCAAATTTCCTTTAAAACTATTTACTTGGTTATTTTGTCTAAATTGGGCAGTTGATGATGCAAACTGCACCTCTGCAGAGGGGCAAGACCAATTTAACTAGTGTCCTGGGCATGACATTAAACTGCATCTGATGGTAAGGCTCTGATCCAGGAGCTTTGAAGAATATGGAGCACCCCTTTATTGCCATTACTCCCAGGTCCAATCTTACCCAGATTGGTAGTACCTGTTAGGGTCCCAACAATAGGTCAAATAGAACTATTCCATCATTTACTACAGATTGTAATTGCTATGATTTGAGACCACATAGCTGTATGTAAAATATCTATATTTCATAGGAATACATTATGAACAGAATTAGTATTGTTAAATAGCAATACTTGAAACCATTTAACTGTGTGCAAACAAATGAGCTCAAACAAGTCATTTAAGAATAAAGTTATGAGTGAACTATATATATATATATATATATATATATATATATATGTATATTTAGGCAGCATTTCTTCGTTAATGCAAATTTCATTAAACATGTATCACTTTCTGCCCGACTTTGGGCCATATTTTTTGTGATTCAAGATTGAGTGAATGGATGTTATTCTTACAGAGTGTAATTTGTCTCTTCACGAGATCATGTCTGTATTCCAAAATGCTGTTATATTTATGAGCTGTAGGATCATGGAGTTTAAGTGATACATACAACTATGGACAATACATAAATCAATTCCCCCCAAATACGATAAAAGTAATACGGGAATTCGAACGGATCCAGAAGAAAATATGTAGACATAAAATGTCTATTATGTTTAATGAAATTTGCATATATATATATAAACAGGATTTGGCATTATATAGCCCACAAGGGTTGATATACTATAAAAACCCGCCCAAATTGTTTAACTTATTCTAATGACGTTGAGCAGAGTATAAATCTATTTCTCATAGCTTTTTTTATAAAACAGCAGGTTGGGCAACCAGTCTAGGAGAATTCAAACCACAGATTAGAAATCAACTCTACTATCTCTACCTAGAACTGTCAAGGTAATATGCAGTTTACTGATAAAGGAAGCTGTGAAGAGCCATGATCGCCTAATTCCAGGAAGGAACATGACACTTTCTATTAATTTTTCTTACTTTTCACTTCCCTCATACTGAAAAAAAAAAATATTTTACTTATTTTTTTTTTTGTGGGGAGGGAATGGGAGATTAATATAATTTATCCTCCCATCCCCACCCATGTTGATTCTTTTTATGCTATCATAAATGGTCAATTTTTAAAGCAAAATAAAATAAGATTTGAAGAAATGACCTCAGATCCAAAAGAGAGAAAAATAAACATTTAACAAAATCTGACATCTCATCAATTTTATTTGAGAGAAAGCCTAACTAAGAAATGAGGTCAAGTAAAAAAAAAAAAAAAGTACAAACTGCTTTGGTATGTTTTTGTTTTATCAAGTAACTCTGCCCTTGTCTTCCACCTTCAAGTTCTATTAAAAAAAATCTTTTCAGCATTTTTTTAGTTTTGTTTTTATAAATCTCTCAAAGTTGAATGAAAAGAATCATTAAAGTATAATGCCTAAGTTCTCTACTCAAACTGTAGAGCACATTAGTTACCCAGAATGCACTAGAATGAAACATACTCAGCCTTTTCAAATAAGACCCCATACAGCCCTTACTGAGTAAAAGATAAAAAACAGAATGAAGAATTTTCATGAAAAAAAATCATCTAATTGTCCATTGAATAATACTAGGAATGAATTTCAGAATGAGGCATGGTATTTGCTTGTTTTTTAAATCCCAGCTTTATACTCATTCTATGAATAGAAATGAAAAACAAGTAAAATTTTATTTGATAAAACTTCGATCTCTATCTGTTACAAGACAACAAATCAATAAAAAAAAAATTGAAAAAAAAAAAAAAACAAGCAAAAGACAAAAAAAAAAAAATACACAGACACCAGTGACTTTGACAAAATTTAAATATAAGGAAATTTATGAAAATCAACAACAGATTAAATGTGGGTGTCTATTTGGAACAATAGTAACTGAAATGGCTGATGAATTCTAGTGAGTTTGATTCTCACTGGAAGCTCCATACTTTTGACCTGATGCAAAACTCAGCCAAGCTTAATAAATGACAACAGACTGAACTTGATTAAAAAAAATAAGTGCTTAGAATATGCAGACTATATCTCCTGGGTTGAATGCAAAAGGAGGTTTTTGGCCAGACATCGCAGTTTCTTTTTTTTTTTGTCACTGAGAGACACAACAACAACTTTACCCAGCTCACAATTATAGCATATTCTGGGTATGACACTAAACTGCATCTGATGTTGAAGCTCTAGTTTGGAAAATCAGGGGAGTGTGGAGTAGCCTTTCAATGCCATTACTCCCAGGTCAACTTTCACCTTTAGTAGTAGTAGTACTTGTTACAGTCTTATCTATGGGTCAAATAGATTTGTTTAAAAACTATTTGTATTCAACTGTATCTGGTGGTGAGACTCTAGTTCTAGAGTGGGATGCAACAAATTGTCAATTTTTAAGTCGGGTAAAGTTGGTTGAAATCCAGGTTTTTCTTTCATCTAGTCTGGTTACTTAATCAAGGCGAAAGAACTCAGTCTGCTTTACTATTTACCCAAAAGGAGGAGACTGTTGTAATAGTTAAAATGCTTGACTGCTGCCTCAAAGTAAGCGAGTTCAAACTCAAGTCAAACTGTTACATACATTTTCAAACAAATACCCTTGGAGAAATGGGTGTCATCGCAATGTTATCGTTACAGTGATGGACTGCAGGATTATAGTAAGTGAGTTCAAACTCCAGTCGCTCTATTACGTCCACTTTTGGATAAATACCCTTGGGAAAGGTATGAACCCCCTTATCCTCCCAGCTATGGGTTAAATTGTACAATTACAGTTCTTCTGGAAGGATGGCTTTGGCATTAATTAACCAACAAAGGTTGATATGCCATAAAACAAAGAATCCAAACCGTGGGAAAATGTATGACTCCCTTTATTCCTGCATCTATTGATTAATTAGTGCCACTGCTTTTCTTCTACAAAAATGGCTTTGGCATTAAATAACCGAAAATAGTTGATATGCCATTAAACAAGAAAACCAAACCAAATCAAGAGGCTTATTCAGGAGTCAGAACCACTCTACACATTTCACCTAAAGAACCTGCTCAGACAGATGAAGATGAATAAAGGACTCTGCAATAACAATATTTATTATGTAAGTAAGTAAAGTTGGCGACCATAGTCGAGGACGACCAGAAGGCTCCCTTTTTAATAGCTACTACACCAAGGTGTAGGGGTGGGTGCTACTCCTTTCTCTGGATTGCTCCACTTTACCCTCGATACATACCTTATATTGCTGAGTGTTGAGCAAGGAGGTATCAAGTACCATTTTTAAAGTTTTTGGTATGACACGACCTGGGATTGAACCCCGGTCTCCCAGATCATTGGCGAACACTCTAAAGAACCTTATTTGTAGTTTTTAAGGAAGCCTCCTTAAAAGAAAGACTGCTGCTTTTATATTTACCAATCCCTCGAGCAAGGTGTAGCACAAGCTCAATCTTTTAAGCAGGGTTTAAAAGTTTTGAATTTAGAGTTTTAATTCTAGACCAGTTGCTATACCAAGGTTAAGGAGAGCCCAGTCTGCCTGACTATTTACCCATAGCAGGTGAGAGAATAGTTGGATTAATACCTTCCCCAAGGTTATAAACACTATGTGAAATGTAACCTCAACAAGTACTTGAACTCAGATCACTGAAAAATTCTGAATATGAGCACAGGTAAAAAATCATACATAATTGTAGTAATTCTCGTCAAGTTTATAAGTCTATAAGTTTATAAGTCCCAAAACTTCACTCTGAATTGTCCAGCATGACACATGGCGTAATGGTTATAGGCGTTGGTTCCCTAAGCTTCTAAGGAGACAATCATCTGGAGGTTGCATGTTCAATCCCCACTACAGGCGAGTAACAATACAGGAATACTTAACACTTGTACCCGGTTATGACTAATGGAATCAGAACAGGCGACCCCCGTGGTTTCAATAAAGGACGTAGTTCAAAGTTCCATGAAGGTTCCTGAGTTCGACAAACACCTGAAGAAGGCCAGAGGACATATCGGCCGAAATCAAACACACTAGTAATGGTCTTCTAACCATTGCACGGAAAAAGATCATGTTAAACAACAACAAAAAATCAAGAAAAACTGTCAAAAAGAACCTTGTCTGTGTTTTTTTTTTCCTGAAAAATCTCTCTCCCTCATTATATATATATATATATATATACATGGAAATAACAATAAAGATGAAGACAATAGTCCAAAAACCCTTAATGATAAAAATCAACAAGCTTCGTCTCAGAAATTTAGACAACTAATATCCAGATCACTGTGTCCATTTCTTATGACAATAAGCATTATATCACAAGTGCCTCCATTCTCTATATATGTGTGTGTCTGTGTGTGTAAACTGATAAATCATGATTTTTGTTATCTTACATTGCTTGGTTAACTTACAAAACTTTATTAGTGTGCAAAGTAAACACAAAGAAATGTTTCTCCTAAAATATTAACATTTTGATTTTACAATTAAGTGAGTATCAATGCAAATAAAAAGTTTCAGAAACACAAACTTAGGAAGTTATAGTGAAAATCAAACTCACTCATAATGGTCTTCTAGCCAAGCTTGTTAACCACTGCACTGAAGAAATCTTGTTAAACAACAACAAAAAATCAAGAAAAATTGTCAAAAAGAACTTTGTCTGTGTTTTTCTACTGAAAAACCTTTCTCCCATTATATATATATATATATATATATATATATATATATATATATATACTAACCCCTCTGCATGAGCAGGATGGAACACAAACTCAATTTTTACAGTTTAACAAGTTTAAATTCAAAGGTTTCCCTCTCCAAGACCAGTTGCCACACCAAGTGCTTGGTTTGCCCATCTATTTCCCTGTAATTAGAGAGAGATAGTTGGATTCATACCTTTCCCAAGAGTACTAGTGCTATTTAAAATGCAAAAAGCCTTGTCTAGGATTTGAACTTGGGTTGCTATGTCCATTTCCTACAATGGTAACCATGACACCACGAGTATATATATATATATATATATATATATATATATATATATATATATATAATTTTCTTATAGAGGTTATGATCAATGCCAAACAGTGTCTGATATGGACTCATTCAAATCAAATCTAAATATCCTATAAACTAGTATATTATTACATTATACATATTATATTATATTATATTGGTTTGGTTTTGTGGTATACCAACCATTGTAGGTAATTTAATGCCAAACCTCTTTATACATCTATATTAAATATGTATGATCTGTAAATATATTTTCTTGATAACATTTTTAAATGAGCCTAAGCTCATTCTTTGCATACAGTTAAATGGTTTCAAGTATTTCAATCTAACATGAATGATTCTATTTACAATTAATTATTTGTTTGCACACAGTTAAATGGATATACATATGTTTTCTAAGTGAATACTTTGATGGTAATTTCATTTTTAAAGGAATTAGAACTAACGTATTTGTACACTAATGTTACCACTGTTTCTATACAGTTGAATGGTTTCAATTATTGCTATCTAACACTAATAATTCTATTCAATATCAATTACTTTTTTTGCAGACAGTGAAGTGGTTGTAAGTATTACTATTCAACACTAATTCTATTCAACACTATTCATTCATCTGCACAAAGTTAAATGGTTACAAGCATTGATATCTAATACCAATAATTCAATTTAGGTACACAGTTAAAGAGTTTCAAGTATTCCTATTTAACACTAGTAATTCTATTCAACATTACTCATTTGTTTGCACACGGTTAAATGGTCTCAAGTATTGCTGTCTATCACCAACAAGTCAATTAAACAGTCATTTGTTTGCACACAGTTAAATGATCAAACAATTCTATTTCAAACAATTCGATTTAGCATAAGTTATTTGTTTACACACAGTTTAAATATCGAACAGTTCTATTTGACCCATAGATAGGACCCTATCAGGAACTACCACTGTGAGTCAGAATGGACTTGGGAGCAATAGCAATGAAAGGATATTCCACACTCCCCAAAAGCTCCAAGACTGGAGCCTCACTATCAGATGTTTTAATGTCATATCCAGGGTACTCATTGGAGGAGTCTTACCCCTCTGCAGAGATGCAGTCAGTGTATTCTACAGCCCCAGCCAACTGGGTTATATTATTAGATTATATTATAAACTTGTAAATTATAATATTAATATTATTATATTAATATGCAGTGTTCTTCAGTGTCTTTCTTGAAGCACAGGAAGGTAACTGGTCAAGTTAGGCTTATTATAAACAGTGAAAAATAAAATGGGTTTGTTGGTTTTACAGCCTGCAAAGCCATGTTGGATTATTTAAAACATAAGTCAGTCTTCTTTTTTTTTCAACCAATTATATGATTCAAAATAAGTAAAGATAATTATTTGTAAGCAAGTACAGGTTCAAGTAATTTGTCTTAATAAGACTAATTTAAACATAAGAAAAAGGTTTTAAACAACTATTCCTAATTAATAATAATCCTTTTTTATATGGTTTTAAGTATTTCCATCCAATACTTATAGTTTTCTTACACTGAATTTTAGGATATAATTATTCAATAAAAAAATTAAGCAAATGATATAAACTTAGTTTTATATGATTGGTGAGCATAAGCATTATTATCATCAAGTCACACTAAGAACACAGTGTTCCCTGACTCTATCTCTTGCCATCCATCCCTATCATTCATTGCTCCTGGCTGGTCCTCCAGATGACATCCAGTGTCCTCACTGAACTGATCTAAGTAAGTTTTTGCTGGTGTGTCCATATGTAAGTAAGTAAAGTTGGCGACCTCAGTCGAGGGTGACCCGAAGGCTCCCTTTTCAATAGCTACTACACAGAGGTGTAGGGGAGGGTGCTATTCCTTTCCCTGGATTGCTCCACTTTACCCTTGATAAGTACCTTAAAATACTGAGTGTTAAGCAAGGCGGTATCAAGTGCAATTTTTTGAGTCTTTGGTATGACTTGACCTAGGATTGAACCAGGGTCTTCCGAATCATTTGTGAACACTCTACTCATTAGGCCAATGGCCCGGTTAGTAGCCCATAAAAGAATGTTACTTGGAATTTTGTTCTTGCTTTTCCACAAGCACCCAGCATGTCTTGTTCCTCTTACTTGACTGGTTTGCGAGATAAGAGGTAAGTGGCCGTACAGCTGTTGTTTTGTGGGGTGTTGCTTCTAGGATTTGTTCAAGACAACATGAAACGTTTTTGAGTAGTTCCCATCGAGCTTTTTCTACAGACATTTTGTTAGTATTCATGTATTTGTACATTTTAGAAGATGTCGTAAAATAAGGATGGCCTGAAAAGTTAATATGATGATGTTATATCTGCAGTTGATGGATGTTTTACCAATAGAATCCAAGCACTGCAACACCAATGGAAGAAGTGTGTAGACCACAAGGCGGACTATGTTGAAAAATAAACTTCATTTGGTCACATTTCATGAGAGTTTTTTGGTCAACCATAAACTTTTTTTAGTCGACCCTCATATACCTTATTTGGTCACATTCCATGAAAAAAGTATCTTTTTAGCTGACCCTTGAATAATCAGTGAAGAGGTAAAAATTATTTGCTTAGGACTGGTTCTCAGTTGACCTTGTAAGATTCCCAGCCCTTCCTTTATTGAGGTATAATCATATGTGATAAAGAAAAACTCGAAATATACACGATAAACAATGAGTATAATTTGAACTTGGTACAACAAAAGCCTGTTTTATTGAGTAAATATTCATTTTTCTAAAACTTTCTGTTCATTTAAATTCTCTTTATTTCATTTTAGTTCAAAAAGTATATCCAGAAACTAGAAGTGTAGTTGTCGATGTTATTTTTAAATTCCATGAAAGGAGAAAAAGGATTTACTTAAAATAGAATTGGCTTGAGACAATTTCAGTTTTATGTTTTATCTTCTTCGCACCATGGTTGAGTATAAAACAAATGAGAAACTCATGTCTGTTAAATTCTGTGACTGGAGGGAGAACAAATCTATTTTTATGTGTCTTTTAGTAATTCGCTTTTCAAATGGAACAAAGCTAAAAAATAAAGTGTCATTAAGCAAAGGAACTAATTCATTTATTCATATCATGTTTTATTTTATTAGCTTTATTTTTGTTGTCAATATTCTCCACACGTACTCAACAATTTACCCCAATCTTATTTAACAATATTAATATATGAGAACTAAACCATTTCAATTCAGAAAACCAGTAACAAATTTTCAGTCTGGTGTTTGAACATCATATTTGGTCACAAAAAACAAAAATGAATCACAATATTTTAGACATTTGATAACGCATGTGGACATAGTTGAGAACAAACTATATGACAAATCTATGAAAGAGACAATCATAATTCCCAACTACTTTCTTCATGTGAGAACTGAATTGAGCAATAAAACTGAAATTCATGATCTAAAAAAAAACAAAAAAAACAGTTTCATTTTTTAATCACAAAGTTTCTTACAAATTTTGAGTCTGGTGTCTGAACATTTTTTTGGTCCCAAAATACAAACGTGAATTGCTGTATTTTTAGATATTTATACAGTGTAACCCGAATATTAGAGAAACCCAGATATAAGAGAGATTTTTCTGGTCCCAAATTAGAGCCTGTGTTAACTAAACAAAGTATACCAAACCCGGATATAAGATACTTATTCTCCGGTCCCGATAACTCTCTTATATCCAGGTTACACTGTTTTACTGATGATAATACATGTAGACATAGTTGAGAACAAGACACATGACAACTAAACCAATGAAAGAGACAATCACAATTCCCACGTACTTTCTTCATGTGAGGACGGAGTTGAATCGACAGCCTACAACAAAATGCTAAAAAAAATCGAACCAAAAGATGACTGGTGACAGAGATGCTGGCAATCAAGCTCTCTATTATTCCCTTTTAACTGATGCAGTCATCAGCTGTCACAGGAGAAACAATTCAACATGATAACCTTTCAAAACCTATATAAGGGACTAATTGCTACTATGTAAATCACATAGATGCATTCAAATATTTTGCTGTCTAACAAATATAGTGGGTGTTTCACAATTGTTGAAACAAAACAGTGGCCTCTCAGATATTCTCTTTTTACTTTATACTCTTTTTCTTTTTAATTTATTGCTGGGAAATAGTTGATATTTTGATATATTTAACCAAATATTGCTAAATCCTACCTTGGACGATGGAGCAGAAGATCTTCTGTGTGATGACAAATTACAAGGTCTTTCAAGATTGTCCAACCAAGATACAGAAGTTCAATTTCAACACATTTCAAAGAGAAGTCAGATTTTCAAATCTTCCAAGAACTTTAAAGCTCGTGGCATGTGTGAAGATTGTAGAGCAACAGGTTCCTCACAATGTGGACCTCTGGTAATCCAGGAAGAATGTGCATGTGTTATCAATAATTTTGCATGCCGCATTTAACAGCACTTTCAACCGAACGGCAGACATCTGGAATATGTCAGTCTCGGGTTCCTCTTGATATTTTTGGATCATGTTTGCAGATCCTAAAACCTTATCCTTTTACCTTTTAAGAAATGTAATTTTCATAACTCCATAATTTGTGGTCCTTGATTTGTCTCCAATGATTTTGTTTAGAGAATTGTGAAACACACAATATCCATATATACATAAATACACACACACACACACACACATATATATATATATATATATATATATATATAAGGTGTTTCACAATAAATTTTTGAATGATAATTATATCATACAAATTTAAAATAGAATGCTACCAACGGAAATAGAATATTTTAAAACTTTCTCATGTTTTTTACTTCATTTAATAACTCATTCGCCCTGATGAAGGCTAAAAAACTGAAACATTTAACATAGACAAGTAATTCAATAAATAAAATCATCTGCTGAAGACCTTGTTTTTTTTTTTTTTTCTGCATATATATATATATATATATATATATATATATATGACCAAAATTATTGTAAATCAGCTACTCCACTTACCATTACATACATTTCGTCATGTAACAAATATATTTATTTTATTGAATCTTTTTACTTCATTTGGGTTTTAACACACCAAAATACAGTCTAGAAGAGAAACTTTTTATAGCTTAAATTGCTTATTTTAATTTGTTCATGTTCATTGAAATGTTGTATAAATATGCAAATATGTTAGTAACACAAACATTTCTTTGTATTGACATTTTCTTTTGATTTTAAATGTTTGAGCAATTCTGATTCCTGGAAACCAAGGAAGTTGCAACTCCTACAAATAGATAATAGCACTCTTAGAAATACAAGCAAGAAATTAATCATAAAAAAGAATTCAGTATGTGAGAAACTTCCAACATAATAATAAACTAAATTTTATTCCACTTGTAGCTATAGAAATGCAAGTAATCAATGTCACCTGGTGAACGTGTGGCGGGGTGAATAAACTAGTAAGTTACAAGAGATATAAAGAGTGAAGGAAGGAAATTAGGTTCAACAACGTACTTTTTTAAAATTTAACTCAAGCTCAAAATCAGCAGCCTGTCTAAATCAAACCAAGAGATTTCAATTATAAAATTAAGATCATTAATACCTTTTTAACAGGATTCCCGCCATTACCATGTGCATGGATGAAACTTCTAAACTTCCTTCACTCTTTCTCTTGCTTGTTACTTACTTGTTTATTTTCACTCCTAATTTGTTAGAGAGGATTCGTCAATGGCGGTAAATTGTGGGCTATGAACTAGCTGGTTCCCCTTCAACTATAACAAATGTTGTCACTTGCTGAAGGTATACTGTTGAAGAAACAATGCATGAATATAGGCATATCACCCAAATTGGCCTTAGGCAATGAAGTAATGAATGAATGCAATTAGTCAAGAATTATGAATATTTAATGAGACCCAAATGCATGAAGAAAATGTAAAATCTGGTTGTCATGAAAATTGTTTCATTAATCACATTTCAACAAGAAGTCGGGGAGAATGAAAAACTGGGTCAAGTTGGGGAGAAGTAAAAGCAATCATCGGCCCACTGGATTTTATAAAATGCGGTTTTCAAGTTGAATTGTTCGGGTTATTTCATTCTTAGATTTTGAAAGTTCTATAATATTGTGGGTGGGTGGTTATATGAATGAAGATTATTGTGATTTTTTTTGTTTTTTTATTCATCTGCATATGAAGTGAGAATTGGGGGGGGGGGCGTCTGGGAGAATTCAGGTGTAGAAAAAAAAAACAGAGGAAGAAAACTGAAAGAAATAAAGAAGGAAATTGAAGAAGAATGTATTTGGATAAGTAATAGAGAATACAAAATTAAAGAGAAAAGAGAAAGAAGAAAAAAATGAAAAAAAAACAATGAAAACAGAGAAAGAAGAAAAAAGACTGGAAAGAAAAAAGAATTTTAAAAAAGAACATAGAAAGGAGAAAAAATGAAAAGAAAAAGAAGATAAAAAGAAAAAAGAAACAAAAACAAAGAAAGAAGAAAAAGACGGAAAAGAAGAAGAAAGAATGAAAAGAGAAAATAGAAAAGAGTTAAATGAAATAAAAGAAAGAAGAAAAAATTGAAAGAAAAAACGTAAAAATAGAGAAAGACGAAAAAAGAATAAAAAGAAAAAAGAGAGAAAGAAGAAAAAGAATGAAAAGAAATTTCTTCCAACAATTACATTGTCAAAGGGGCATGCTAAGTAATTTTCTTTCATAGCATCTCTCAGGGCATTTGGAATTACTTGGCAGTGCCCATCTCCTCTGCAAGTAACCTATAACAGTTTACACTTGGTTTGCTTCTAAATAAAACTTCTAAATGAGAGGAAAAAATGGAAGAAAGAGAAAAGAAGAATTAGAGAAAGATTAAAAAGAGTAGAAATTAAATAAGAGAAGACTGGGAGACGTTGAGAAAAGATAAAGAAGAAGAGAAAGCAACAAAAAAAAAAAGATAAAACTGGGAGACATTAAGAAAAGATAAAAAATGGAGGAGAAAGTAGAAAAAGATAAAAAGGGGAGAAAAATGGAAATCAAAAAGGAGACTCTTAAACGTTTATAGGGTTACATTTTTAATGACACATTTGGAACATCAGTTTTTTTGTGAAACACAGGATTATGCGAGTGCCGACCCAGGACTCATGAGACTATTTTATGCAAAAAAAGTTTGAGAGGGACTTTAACCAGTGAAAAACTCCAGGGAATAATTCAGTTAAAAACTAAGGTGACTATTTTAAAAAATTAATTACTTTTTCATTCAATGTTTCTTTCTGTCCTCATAAATACAACCTTTGTCACAATGCTTTTTCAATATATATATTTCATTTTTTTTCTCAGTTAACTGCAGGATTTGAGTTGTTCCTAAGATCCATAAAGTATGGTTTGGATTGGTTTCTTTATTTAAGGGCATATCAACCTTCACAGGTTATATAATACCAAAGCTATTCTTGGAGAAGGACAGTAATGGTACTATCTAACCCATTGATGATGGAGATAAGGGAATTCATGCCATCAAACATGGTGAGCCAACCTGCTGAATACATTGCATAAGGGTTTATTAAAAATATTTTTATCTTTTTTCTTTTTCCAATTTTATATTCTTTTATAAAATCTGAAAAGAATAAATACTAAACAAAAGATGTAAGGGGGGAAGCTTTTTAGGAAAGACAAAAGAATGAAGGCAATATTGTGGGGGTGAAAGAAAAAGGGGTAGATGAAAATTTTAATCAAAAATGAAATGGAATTTAGTGAAAGTGAAAGTGAAAGTATAATGTTGCAAAGAAGTGAAAAGTTTAATAATAATAATATATATATATTTTTTTTATTTTTTTTAATAATATATATATTTTTTTTTTCTTTTTTTCTTTCTGTTAAATCATATGTATATATATATATATATATATATATGATTTAACAGAAAGAAAAAAAAGAAAAATTGAGAAAGAAAAAGAAAAGTCTGTAAAAGTGCAAAAGAAAATGAAAGAAAAGAGAAAAGGTGGAAAATAGTAGAAAGAAATGGGGGGGGGGTAGAAAAGAGAGAAATTGAGTAAAAATTGAAAAAGTGATAAATTAAAAATAATATAAAATAAAGTGAGAAAATGTAAAATGAAGGGAAATTAGGAAAAGATTAAAAGGGGAGAAATTGGAAAAAGATAAAAAGGGGAGAGAAAAAAGGAGAGAAAAATGGGGAAAATAAGAAGGGGGAAAAAATAGGAAAAATAAAAAGGGGAGAAATAGAGCAAAGATAAAAAGGGGAGAAATTCTATGAAATAAAAAGGGCAGAAATTGAGAAAAGATTAAAAAAAAAAAAAAAGTGGGGAGAAATGAGGAAAAAGACCAAAAAGAGAAAAAATTGGGGAAAATAAGCTCAATGAAGACGAAAAAAAAATGCGGTAAAAATGAGATTTGAAAAAAATATTAAATACATAAAATGAGATTAAAAGTAAATTGAAACAATGAAAGGGAAAAAAAATTCTCAAATAATTTTTATCAATTCAATTACTTTTTGCCATTATCAGATTCTGTATATTTTTTTGAAACTCTCAAGAGAAAATGCAATGATTTTATGTTCTGACCTGCTGTCAAATAATATAAATATAATAAGAGATCAACACCACAGTCACTTACTTAATTGATACTTACATGACATTTGACAATTATTTTAAATTTACACAATTGCTAAAAATGGAATAATAATAATGATGATAATAATGATGATGTGCTCTCTTTAATTATAGAAACATTGGAAAGTAATTAATAAAAGAAAAAATTTTTAAAAAATATATTATGCTTTTAATAACTACAATGAGTCTATTATTGGATAAATCCTATTTCTCTGCCAGTAAAATTCAGTTGCAGCAATTTGGGGTTTAATTTGAGGTTGCTATTACCATCACCTGAGGAAAAAGGGTTCAAACTGAGCAATTTTTGTTGTCAGATACAATCAATAATTTGACTTAATGGTCTTATATATATATATATATATATATATATATATATATATATGTATATGTATATATATATTTTGGCAGCATTTCTTCATTGATACATATTTGATAGAACATAATAGACATTTTTTGTCTAGATATTTTTTATTAATCCTTTCGAATTGCCATATTGATCTTATGATATTCCATATTTACCAACCTCTCCGCTCGGGCAGGATATGACACAAGGTCAATTTTTAAGCAAAGTTTAACAGGTTTGAATTCAGAGTTTTCCTTCTCCTAGACTAGTTGCCTCACCAAGGCTGAAGAACCCAGTCTTTATTGATCTTATGATATTCGGTGGGAATAAACCTTCCATAATTAGTTATTTCCCAAATACTTTCTGCTCAACTTTGGGCCATCATCAGGGGAGGATGTATTACAAAAGTGATGTAACTTTTGTATGTACATTACTTCTTTGTAAGAATGAGCGTTTGTACATACAAAAGTTACATCACTTTTGCAATACATCCTCCCCTTGATGATGGCCCAAAGTTGGGCAGAAAGTACTTGGGAAATCACAAATTATGGAAGGTTTATTAACCAATTCCTGCTGAATATCATAAGATCAATACAACAATTTGAAAGGATTAACAAAAACATATATAGACAAAAAATGTCTATTATGTTCAATCAAATATATATATATATATATATATATGTATGTAAAAAATTTTTGTTGTAGGTCTAAAGAGAGAAAAACATAAATATTTTAAAATGAATAGGTCAAGTAAGACATTTGTATATTTTTAAAGAATTGTTTATTCATTTTGTTCTAATATACATGTATGTTTCCATCTTGTTGCTTTCATCAGAGAACATATGTGGCACAAAGCCATGTGAATGGGTAACTTAGTGAAACTTAAACTCGTTCTTCAGGTGTTGTATAGGTTTATGTAGAAGTCACTATTGTGTGTTAAATTTCTTTTTTGCCTCCTCCTTTTCCCTTTCTTAGAGTGTGACAATTTTATCTGTTTTTACCTCCAATTGGTCTTTGATATTTGATATGTTATAAAGTTTTGATTGTTTTACTCTGGGTAGTTGTGTGTGTATATGTATTAAAGTGGCTTCGAATTTCATTAACAGTTACTTTTTGTTGTGTGTGTGTGTGTGTGTGTGTGTGTAGTTTGGGCTTGATTGTTCCTGCATGCATGGGTATAGTTTTGGTCTTGAGCTTTTTCTTTTTTGTGGTAGTGTGGTTCAAAATTTACTGGCACAAATTTTTACAATTAATTTTTGTGTGTGGGTGTATATATATATACATATATGTGTATGCTTGTTTCCATTTGTATGTGGGAATAATTCTCGTTTTATTCAGTGTAGGCTTAAATCTATCTATGAAGTTTTTTCTTTTATTTGAAGTAATGAGTAATCATTAGTTTGATATATGGGCATGACTTTAAATTTGCATAGGTGTTTAAATGCATTTAATTTTCTATTTTCTGGTATTTTAATATTGCTCTTGTGGAGTGATATCCTGGTATTGAGGGCTTGTATTGATCCTAAGTATATTTCTCTACATTTATTACATTCGATTATGTAGACTACATTTTTGGGGGTTGCCGCTTAAGTCTTTATTTACTCTGAATTTTGTTGCTGGATTTTTAAAGGTATAGGATTTTTCTGCTATGATTATATCACTTACTCCACATCCTACATTCTTGGGTTTGGTAACTGCTTGTGTTGTGTTTTCCCCGAATGTAGAAGAGGTGAGTATCCTTTAAAGATTTTTAAGCTGTTTCTGGCTTTTAATGAATTTTGTTGTGTCTAGTATTTCTTTGATTTTGTCATTGTTTTTAATTTCTTATAGATTTTTTATTATTTCTGTGAATAATTCTGGATTATTTTCATTGTAGGTTGTGATGCATGCTTGGGGTTTTTCATTGTTATGCTTTTTTGGGTTTTGTACTTCTTTTTGTGGTACTTTTTTAACTAATTTGAATCCCTTATTTCTCAGTGTTGTTGGGTATCCTCTCTGGTGTAGGCTTGTGTGTAGTTCTTTAATGTGAGTTTTTCTTAAGTTTTTATCCGTAATTATAGAGTATATTCTACATGCTAGAGTGTAAGGGATGGATCTTATACAGCTTTTGGGGTGGTGGCTATTGAAGTGGAGGTATTGTTGGGTGTCTGTGGGTTTGTAGTAGATGTCTATGATGATTTAGCCTTTTTCATTTTTTATTAGAATGTCTAAAAATGGTAGTTCATTTGAGCTGTATTTTACAGTGAATTTTATTTTGGAGTGAAGGTTTTAGAGTAGGTTGTGTAATTCATGAATGTCTCCCCATGGATATTTCCAGAATATAAAAGAATCATCTAAATATCTTTTCCATAACTTAGTAAATTCTCTTTTTATGTTGTTACTGTATTTTTACCTATTATTTTGTATAGATTTCGTATGTTGGTGTCATTTTAGTTCCCATAGCTGTTCCTAGGGTCTGGATGTAGTTAATGTTATTGAATTGGAAGGAGTTATTATTAAGGATTATTTCTATACCCCCTATGATAAATCTTTTGTTAAATCATGGTTGTAATGTGTCTGAGTATTTATCTATCCAAAATGAGAAAGCTTTTTTTTCCAATTCATGGGGGATATTACTGTATAGTTTTATGACATCAAATGTGACTATGAGAGTGTTGGGATCAATTTTTTGTGGTATGGAGTTTAAAAATGTATATTGTCTCTAATATAGCTTTTAATTTGTTTAGAAAAGGTTGTACTAAAATGTCTATGAGTTTGCTAAGTTTGTTAGTCAGGCACAATGGGTCTACTAATATGGGTCTAAATTTGAGGTCACTGGGGTTTAGAATTTATATATATATATATATATATATATAAGCAGAATTTTCTCTTTTAAAGATGTTTAATTAAAGATATTTAATTAAACAGTGTCTGCTGATTCTATCTTTGATCTCTTCAAGACTTCATGAGTTGTTAGACTTTTGGATGGAATGAATTTAGTAAAATTCTTTTCTTCTATAAATTTCTCTCCCACTTTTCTATTCTTCCAACTTTTTATATAAATGTATATGACTCATTATTGTGTTTATCATTTCCTTATTTGCTCCTCTGAAGTTGAGGCTGAAGAAATATAATATAATATAATAATATGTAATATAATATAATATAATATATAATATAATGTATATATAATATAATAAAATATAATATAATATAATATATTCTTTATTAAATATTATCTTTTCCTTATTTGCTCTTCTCCAGTTGAGGCTGAGAGTTCTTAGGAAACCTATAGCACTTTCCGATATTATATATATATATATATATATATTTTATATTTAAATGGAGGAATTAATGTTATATTTAAATTATCATGACTAGAAAATCCGGCAAACACCTACATGTGACATACGGAACACTGAACAGCTGTTTCGACCTTATTGGTTCTCATCAGCAGTACATACCATTATCTTCACCATGACTAGTTAATTCGGCATTGCTTATGAGTGATATGAATCGGTGGCCCAGTGGTAGAGTTTCAGCTTCTGCATTCTGTGGTTGTTGCTTGTTGGTTCAATCTCCAGTGGTGGAGATCATGGTATGCACTGCTTATGAGACCCAATAAGGTTGAAACAGCTGTTCAGTTTTCTGTATGTCGCATTTAGGTGTTTGCCAGATTTTCTAGTCATGATAATTCTAATATATATATATATATATATATATATATACAGACACACACACAGTGGCCCTGTCAGCTGGGGTTGCAGAATACACTGACTGAATCTCTGCACAGTAGTAAGACCCCTGCCCACTCAATGAGTGTCCTGGATATGATACTAAACAATCAGATAGTGAGGCTCCAGTAATGCAGGAGCTTTGGAGAATGTGGAGTACTCCTTCATTGCCATCACTCCCAGGTTCACTCTGATCTGGAGTAGTAGCACCTGATAAGGCCCTATCTATGGGTCAAATAGGATGAAACAGTGTACTTATGCTAAATTGAATTGTTTGAAATTAACAGTTTTTACTTTTAACTGTGTGTAAAAATTATACTTATACTAAACTGAATTGTTTGAAATAAAAGTGTTTTGAGATTTAAATGTGTATAAACAAAAAACTATAGTTACACTAAACTGAATTGTTTGAAACATTTATCATAATGAATTAATTCAGTATTAAATGACCCAAAAAAGGTTGATACATCCCCCCCAATGTAATTAGGAAGGTAAAATAAGAGTTATTCTATGATATATATATATGTTGGCTGACTGTAGTCGACGGCAACCCAAAAGCTCTTTTTCGATAGCTATTACACCTAGGAGTAGGGGAGGGTGCTACCCCTTTCCCTGGATTGCTTCATTTACCCTTGATCTGTACCTTATAATGCTTAGTGTTAAGCAAAGAGGTATCAAGTATGATTTTTTTGTGTCTGTTATGATAAAACCTGAGATTGAACTCCAGGGTTCAATCCATACTAAAGACTGAAAAAAATAATACTTGATAACTCCTTGCTTAACACTCAGCATTATAAGGTACAAAACAAGGGTAAGTGGAGCAATCCGGGGAAAGGAGTAGTGCCCTCCACTACACCTGAGTGTAGAAGCTATTGAAAAAGGAGTGTTCAGTTCACCCTCAGCTACAGTTGGCCAACTTACTAATATATATACATATAATTATATGAGGAGCATATATACATATACCAGCTCATTGGCCTAGTGGGTAGGGTGTTCACCAATGGTCCAGGAGACCTGGGTTCAATCCTAGGTTGTGTTATATCAAAGACTTTAAAAATGGTACTTGAAACCTCCTTGCTTAACACTCAGCAATATAAGTTACGTATCGAGGGTAAAGTGGAGCAATCCAGGGAAAGGAGTAGCGCCCTCCCCTACTCTAGTGATTGAAAAGGTCACCCTCAACTACGGTCGCCAACTTTACTTTACTCATATATATATATATATATAAAACTTATAACATCAAATATACACAAAAAGTCAATATTTTAAACTGTCTGATGACTGTACTCACACATCACCTGAAATTTCAAGAAATAATTTTTTTTCTTTTATATTTGTAATATTTATTCTCATTAGATAATTAATATTGAAATGCAATGTATTTTTTATATTTTAGGTTTCATGCCAGCTCTTTTTCAATTTCTCGATACAAAGTGCTTTAAATGATTACTGTTACACTAAAGAGATTGGTTGCCAAGTAAGCTGGGGCAGCAGAATACACCAACTGCATCTCTGCAGAGGGGTTAGACTCCTCCTTCAACAAGTGGCCGGGATATGATACTAAACAATAGTGATGGTGAGGTTCCAGTAATGCTGGAGCTTTGGAGAATGTGGAATACCCCTTCACTGCCATTGCTCTCAGGTTCACTTTGTTCCGGAGAGGTAGCACCTGATAGGGTCCCATCTATGAGTCAAATCAAACAAAACTATACTTATGCTAAACTGAATAGCTTGAAATAGAACTGTTTTGTCATTAAAACTATGCATTTATGCTAAATGGAATTGTTTTTGCATGCTAAACTGAATTGTTTGAAATAGGACTGTTTTTTAACATTGAAACTATATTTGTGCTAAACTAAACTGTTTGAAATAGAACTTTTTTGACATTTGACTGAGTGTTAACAAAAAACTATACTTATACTGGGGTGACCTCCTGGTGTAAGGGTTAAAGCGATGGACTGTGGAATTGTAGTAAGTGAGTTCAAACTCCAGTCGCACTATTACATTCACTTTTGGCCAAGTACTCTTGGGAAAGGTATGAATCCCCTCATCCTCCCAGTTATGGGTTAAATAGCACCACTACTATTCTTCTTGGAAAATGGCTTTGGCATTATATAACTTACAAAGGCTGATATGCCATTAAACAAAGAAACCAACCAACTATACTTAAACTAAATTGAATTGTTTGAAATAGAACTATTTATCTTTGAAATAGAACTATTTATAAATATAAAAATGGATTTGGCTTTAATAACCCACAATGGTAGATATGCCATAAAACCAAACTATTATCATTACTAAGGAGATTGGTATAGCACAATCTTCCAAGACCTACTTTTTCTTACTATGGTACTAAACTAAGTTTTGTAAATACTGGTAACTACAAATGTGCCTTTTCATTACAACAACGCTCTTTTTATCTGAGGTATTTTTTATCAGTATTCAAAATATAATACAGTACAGTCTAATCTAAGTTCAGGGTCAATGTTACAAATACAACAGAAGGTAAGTAAGTTACTATTGAATGGGAACTCTAACACATGAGAGATATTAAAAGCACATTAATTTTGAATATGACATTGCCAAACCGACCCCTCTCCCTGCAATGCTCAGTCCAATGAAGCATTTAATCTGAAACGTCAATAATGACCATTTAAGAAACAATAAATTTTCTCCATCCAAACGCTCAGCCAGCAATTGATATTTCCATCAAATTGTCAGTGTTCTCAAAGACATGTCCAATAAAACTAATCAGAAATCAATTTGAGTCTTGTATACAATTCTTAAAAAAATGTGTGTGTGTGTGTATGTGTGTATATATACATACATATATATATATATATATACATATATATATATATATATATATATAGTTTTCCTTTAAGTGAGGCACTTTCCTTAAACTGTCAACAAACTGGGAGCTGATCATGAGTACATAGTTTATGTTCTAAAACTCCAGTGACTAACAGAAAACTCTTCATTATCATTCCCTGATGTACTGTAGATCAGTATCTATCATGATTTTTTCCTGTCATATGACTTAGAATACACTGACTGTATGCTCTGCAGAGGGTTAGGACACCCCATATAACCAGTTTAGTGTCATACCTAGTGGTATCCTGGCTATGACACTAAACTGTTGGAGGTGCCCGTGGTGTAGTGGTTATCGTCCTGGGAAATGGACACGGCAAATCCTGGCCGAAACTGATTGCATTTCACATAGTACTAATACCCTTGGGAAAGGTATGAATCCAATTATTCTCCCTCCAGCTATGGGTAAATAGTAGGACAGACTAGGTTCTTCAGCCTTGGTTAGGCAACTAGTCTAGGAGAAGGAATACTCTGAATTAAAACCTGTTAAACTCCGCTTAAAAATTGACCTTGTGTCGTATCCTGCCCGAGCAGAGGGGTTGGTAAATAGGATGACACTAAACTGTATCTGATGGTGAAGCTCTAGTTCTGGAAATTTGGAGAGTCTGAGTATTCCTTCATTGCCATTACTCCCAGGTCCATTCTGACCTGGAGTGGTAGTCCCATCTATGGGTCTAATAGATCTGTTTGAAAATTATTTGTATTCGATAAAAAAAAAACTCTCAAAAAACAACTTCACAAAAAATATAAATATAGACGTACAATGAATGCGATTCCCAAACCATTACGTATGAAATAATTCTGGACCGACTGACACACCAATAAAATTAATCTTATCGTGGTTGTTATTATAGTAACATTATTGTAACATTTCAACAATTGTACTTTCTGGAGGAGGCACTCGTGAAGAAACGGTTATTATCATAAGAAATAGAATATAAAAAAGTTTCAGGGGTGCTTCAACCAATGGAAAACTCGCTGGAATATGTTCGTTCAATGCAAAGGGAACTATCTTAAAGAAAATTAACTTTTCTGTCATAATAAATACAGTTTCAGTCACAATATCTTTTAAACAAAACTCATATTTTGAAGAAAATTCTAAGCAATCAACACTGAACGACATTCAGCTCTCCAATCCAATGGTCTATCCTCTGAGTTATTCGTCAATCATAGAGGTAATTCCTGTGGTGTAATGGTTAGAAAGCAAGGTTAACATACCATTGTTATTGAGTTCGATTCACAATGAGTACCCCATACATCTGGACTGGTTTTAAGCTAGGTCCAGCTTAGTAAATAATACTGAATTTTAGACCTCAAGATCCCCGGGCCAACGTTCTATCTGTTGGGGTATACAAAGCAGTTAACATCGAATCATTAACTTCAAGATATCCAGGACACTGTTCAATCAAATGAAATATTCTAAGCAATTAGTATTGAATAGTAGACCTCAAGATCTCCAGAACAATGTTCTATCAAATTAAGTATTCTAAGCAATTAGCTTTGAATATTAGACCTCAAGATATCCCGTCCAATGTTCTATCAAATGAAGATTTCGAAGCAATTAGTATTGAATCATAAACCTCAAGATTACCATGCCAATGTTTTATCAAATAATATATTCTAAGCAATGAAGATTTAATCGTAAACCTCAAGATCTTCAGTCTCTTGATTTATCTACCAAGCTATTGACAGCTGATAACAAATATGAACGGCCTGCAGAATTTCTGCTAAGTGATCTTTCTATTTTCTCCATTTTTAGCACTGACGAGTGAATTATAAATAAAAATTTATTCCAATACTCTATCTTCAGAACGATTCCTGACAGACTTGAACAAAAGACAAGGTATTTTTGATAATCAGGATTCATAGACCTTGAAACCTCTGGTCCAACACTCTATCTGTTGAATTAATGTTTGTTTTTTGGGGTTTTTTTTTTAGCCGGGTGCTTTTATGATGTTTATCAAAGATCACTAGTTCAATAAGTTATGTGCTGTGGACTTTTTAAGTACGAAGCTGACCTAGTGCGAAAGATTGAACCTCTAATTACGTGATACTCATTCCAGTATTTTATCCCCATAGCTATTTATTAGAGAAGCAATCAGATAATAAAAGAATAAATAAAAATAAAAGAACTCTATATTAAAAGTAATCTTTCCGACGAGGGATTTCAGAGATGATTCGATATAATGGTAAGGTCTATTAGAATTCTTTGCAATACCCAATATTTCTCTATTCCTGGGAGGAGAACACAGTGTTGAGTGTGAGTCGAGAGGATAGAGATAGGGATGATGGGGTTGAGAAAGTTCAAATGTATTTGCTAGCAACATGCAATCTAGGCACAATAAACTCTTAAGCTCGGTCGCATTACTATGAATTAACGGGTTCCTCGAGTAAATGCGTTTTGGTTCCCAGCGGGCAAGCATCAAAGAAACAATTCATTTTGTTTTCTTCCATACAAATGATGCATCACAAGGGTGTTGGCTTTAAAAATTTTCCAATACTGTCACGTCTTTATATACCAAAACAAAAAACGGAAAATGGGGAGATGGAGAATAATAATTGAAAAAAAGAAAAGATATATATATATATATATATATAAAGGAATTAAAATTTAGACAGAAAAAAAGACTTAAAAAAAGAAAGAAAGATAAATAAAGACAGTCGTGATTTCCTCCCAATAGAATAATTTCAATTTTTTTCTTTCCTTTTTAAATTTTTATTTGAGTTTACACATTTTTTTAAATTTTATTTTTCCATTTATATACAAGCCGACAACTTGTATGTAATCTATACTTTGTACATAAAAGCAAATATTAAGTTAATCCCAATAATAACATAAAAGTTTGACACAGGATCCTTTTTCAATCTACAATTTTATTAGACTTTATCCAAACTGACCGTTTTTTATTCTAAAATTTTCCTTTTTTTTTATCTTGTTTCGAGAACACCGCCATTACCGCAACTCCCACCCGCCATTGTGCCTTTGTTCGATGTTCCATCATTTCGAACTCTTCTGCTGTTTATTTATTGGCAATAATCTTTTTAAGTGACACACCAACAAAAACAGAATAAAATAAAGTAAAAAGCAGACGACAATAAAACAGAAATAAGGGAAAGAAAAGCAAAGAAAAAAAAGCAATGGAATCTAACTGGCAAAATGGAAGATATGAGACAAAATGGATGAAACTGAACCTCGTTTTACATACACACACGTATAAGGGCGAAAGACAACAAAATTGACAATACGAAGTCAATGATGATAAAAAAAAAACAGAATGCAAAAAAGATGATTAAAAATTAGACAAAAATAGTAAAACAACAACAAAATAAAAACATGAAAAAACAAAACAAACAAAAAATCTAAAAAATACAAAAGTAGAAATGTTGATTTTAATCAAAGAAAATTTCGTAATTCCATCTGTTCTGAAGATTTTTTTAACAACTGAAAGCTGTTTATTTGTTTACTTTTGTCATGTTATTATTTTGAGTTTTTGGTTTTAAGTTTGTCGTGAACTCATAAAAAAAGAAGAAAGGAAAATAAATACTGTGATTTGAAAATCTTCTAAAGAGATAGTTTCTTTCATGATATTCGTTTTTTGCATTGTGTTTTCGAACTAAAGGAATCTTGTTAAAAGATATTTTTTAGGTTAAATTAAATCTACCAAAATGGTATTTTATGCTAGAACATGAGAGTTATATGTAAAACGGAAAAGAATAATCATTTTGATCAAATTCTTTAATAAGCTCTCTCTCTCTCTCTCTCTCTCTCTCTCTCTCTCTCTCTATATATATATATATATATATATATATATATATATATATATATCTCCGTTAGTCAATATCTATCTATATTTTCGTATCTAGCTAGCTATTTGATTTTGTTAATATCTATCTGTGTTCATATCTATCTGACAGTCTGCTAATATCTATGCTTATATTTGGCTAACTAGTCTCTTCATATCTATCTATCTATCTATCTATCTATCTATCTATCTATCTATCTATCTATCTCCATGTGAGATTTACCAAGTTATCGAATTACCCAAAATATTACAAAGTATAATGTCTTTCCTCAAAGAAGAACTCATACTACCCAAATATAGACAATAAAAATATCGTGGCTTTTTTCAAAGAGCTAGCGTAGTTCCTGTCATAAACGTTGGGATAATTTTCATATGAATCGGCGGTCCTGTCTCTGAATATATACATATATGAGTGTGTGTGTGTGTGTGTGTGTGTGTGTGTGTGTGTGTGTGTGTGTGTGTGTGTGTGTGTTTTATTCATGAACTACCAACAATAATTTTTCCATGATAATCTTTAGCGACACCTTATAAGAGAAAACTCCATGGAGTAATAAAAAAAAGTGCTGGACTACGGCCTCGAAGTAAGCGAGTTCGAACTCTAGTCATGCTATTACGTTCACTTTCGGACTAATACCCCGGGGAAAGGTATGGTAAGAATTACATCCCTTGCTTTTCAAAATAGTACAGTGTAACCCGGATATAAGATATTTTCTCTGGTCCCAAATTAGTGCCTGTATTAATGTATATAAAATATACCAAACCCGGATATAAGATACTTATCCAGTTCCGACAACTCTCTTATATTCGGGTTACACTGTACTTCTAATTGCCGCTAGGTGGCGTGACCAAAGTAGCATAATAAAACGCGTGTTCCAGTCGAAAGTCTTCCTTCGTTCCGGCCTCGCCCGGGGCCTGTTCTGGACTTCGGTCCGGAGCGTGGCTCTGGAAAAGGAACAATGGCAGACTTGGGGCCTTTAATTAGGCACCTAGTTTCGACTAGGCTACCTTCGGGTGGGCGAGCTGCATTTTTGTCTCCTTTGTCCCCCTTGTACGGCACTAGACCATGCGTCTAGTTTAAGCCGCAAACTGGCATACGTGCCCGGACCCACATTTGGGTTCGTGAAACTGCTTGCCTCATCAGGCTCACATTGCACTAAGTGAGCCGATGAGCAGCACAGATAAGCAGGGTTCGAGTCTCGGCTCGTTCCCGACCTTCCCCTCCCCTTTATCCCCACTTTAATTGGCCTTCGGGCTTTTGACCTTGTGTCAAGTCGTGTCTGGTGGGAGGCAGCGACAAATACTCAGCCTCGACAATAAGAAGCACACGCGTGTAAGTGCGTCTCCTGAGAAGGATGGGGGAAATTTTGCCCCAACAAACCATGCTTTAACATAAGTCTTCATACAACAACTTTCATTCTATAAAATACACTTCAACTACAAGACAGGACTTTCTCTCACTAATGTACTCTTTGTATTTCATCTGATTCCTATATCGTTTCCGTTAAGTTTGCTCAGGGAATAAATGTTTTCTTGTTAATTTATCGTGATTTGTTTTATATTGTTTGGCACGAGGAAATGTTAAACCATAATATATTTCCTCTACAACAAAAGTCCGAATCGTGTTCCTTATTCGATAATAATTCTAGCGATGAGTTTTGGTTCTCAAATACAACAAATAGACGATGACCAACCGTCAAGTCGTCGATATTAAAGCTTACACGATCCTATCTCAGAGTATGAGCCCCCTCTTATCCTACTAGCAATGGATTAAATAGTAGCACAACTGTTCTTCTACAAGGATGGCTTTGGAATTAAATAACCTACAAAGTATGGTATGTCATCAAACAAAGAAACCAAACTTACTCTAACACCCCATGGCGTGCAGGACTGTGACATTGCAGTAGGTGAGTTCAAACCCCAGTTGCGGTATTACGTTCTTCGGAAAGGTACGAGGTGCATACGATAAGTTTCCAGACTTTTTTCGTATGAGCACATTTCTTGATAGTACACACATGAAACTCTATTCCCCTTCGAAGTAATCTCCTCCGGTTGCAATGCACTTGTTGTACCGTTCCAACAACTTCTAGAA
Organism: Sepioteuthis lessoniana; assembly: GCA_963585895.1. NCBI lineage: Eukaryota > Metazoa > Mollusca > Cephalopoda > Myopsida > Loliginidae > Sepioteuthis > Sepioteuthis lessoniana. The sequence continues at coordinate 3,421,268 of CAUZXS010001320.1, forward strand.
GGCCCCATGGAAGTCCTCTTGTGTGAGTGTGTCAATGAGCTTCGTCACAGCCTCTTTCATCTCCTCAACTGTCTCATAACGACAGCCTATGAGCTTAGGGAATAACCAAAAGTCACAGGGAGCAAGGTCTGGACTATAGGGACGGTGAGGAACTTTGATTCCCATCTTGGTCAAATAGTCTGTGACAAGGATGAAGTTGTGGACTTATCGTATTCACCTCGTATGAACCCTTTATTTCCCCCACCACCAGCTGTAGATCAAATAGTACCACTGCTGTTATTCTATAAGGACGTCTTTGGCATTAAATAAAACACGAAGGTTGTTATGTCATTAAACAAAGAAACCGAAACTGATATCTTTAGTAGTAATAGTAATTAAAAAACTATTCTGAAAGCCCCCAATATACCGGCGTACAGCGTCTGTTATCAAAGACAATTTACAACAACGAATTCCGTAATCATTTTAAAAACAATTTCGTAGTATCTGCTGACGCTATAAAGCGAAACAAGTTTTTACAAATAAACTGTTAATTCTAAATCACTCGTTTTTTGTTTTGTTTGTTTTTGTTTTTTTTTCAGTCATATTTCCTAAAGATATGTATGTATTTATCAACACCTCCGCACGGTCAGAATGTGACACAAGAACAATTTTAAGCGGAGTCTTACAGGGTTTAATTCAGAGTTTTCCTTCTCCTAGACTGGTTGCCTATCAAGACTTAAGAACTCAGTCTGCCCAACTATTTAGTCATAAAGATATGTATATCTATAAATCTGTAGCCTAATGGAGCAAAAATCATTACTCTATACGACAAATATTATTTCTTCAATACAACCTCCTTTCTTGTCAATGCACTTAATCTAAACTTTATCTATTAATCATATAGATTGAAAATTATACAGTGGACATTCAAGATCAAAAGTCAGCTAATAAGCACCTGTCAGGCTACGAACTTATTGATCCACACACGTACAAACACTCAATAGTATATGTTTGATGAGAGTGTTATTTATTTATTTAAATATCATCTTGAGTCATACAGTTTATTTTTTCCTTTAACCTAAAGTTTAAAAAATTATACAGTGAGCATTTCAGATCTAAAGTCAGCTAATGAGTACCTGTCAGGCTACGGTTTTATTGATTAACACACACACACACACACACAATGGTATATGTTTGATGAGCGTTATTTACTTAAATATGATCCTGAGTCATACAGTCTATTTTTCCTTGAATTTTTTTTCCCTGATATTTTAACATTAAGTTTGTGAACCAGAAATATAAACAAAACGTTGAAATAGACAAGACTTGATTGTTCCTTAAGAGTAAAAATAATTCTCTTTTTTTTTTTTTAAATAATTAACTATAAATAAAACAAAACAAATAAAACCCCACACAACTTGATCTCTTTGCTACCACTGAGCTAAATATTATAATAATTATTCTCAATACTGACCAACAGGTCGTTAACCTATTTTTCAAGCTAAGAAAAAATAAACACTTTTCGAGACAAACAATGTGTTATTTAAAGAAAACGATGTCTTTTTATAGTCACAAAGGCGTGTGACATGTTTACTGTTGTTATCCAGTAGGTATTATTAAATAATACCGTATATAATTATTAATTATAATAATTAGGAATGAGGAAGTTGCTTTGGATAATCCATATTAATCCTTTTGCTGCAATGTCAATGGGCAACTAGTTTAGTTAGATAAAAACTTTACATAAATTTGCCCATACCAAGTCTTAATTTTCTTACTTTTTTGAACAGAACTAAAAGTCGATCGATGAAAATTTTCGTTATTTCTACGATAAAACACACACACACACACACACACACACACACACACACACATACACACACACAGATAGATATTTAAAATATTTCCATTCACCTTCTAGATAAGAATAAATTTATGTCGTTGGCTTCATTTTTAATGAACAATTAAGTTTCAAAAGATACAATTCAGCCACCGGTCATATTTCTTTCGCCTTTCCTTCTCTCAATAATTAAGAAGATATCAAGTGATGGCCGGTAGTCGATTTCTTATTCTTGGGACTTAATTGTAACTTTTCAATGAAAAAAAAGCTGGAGGGATGTAATAGATAATTGTGCTCCTTTGAGAATGGGCATGTTCGTTTTCAGAACTCTTAAGGTATCACAAGACAGTCCAAGAATCCCCTTCTCAATCTCTTTTCGTTTTTGTTCATTGGACAGTACAGACATTTTGTTTGTTTGTTTGGGTTTTATGGCATATCAATTTTTGTAGGTTAATTAATGCCAAATCCATTTTTATACGAACAGCTCTATTTCAAGCAATTCAGTTTAGCATAAGTACACAGTTTAGTTTTATTTGACCCATAAATAGGACCCTATTAAGTGCTACCACTCCGGACTCGAGTGGACCTGGGAGCAATGGCAATAAAGGGGTACTCTGCATTCCCCAAAGTTCCAGCATTACTGGACCCTCACGATCAGATTGTTTAGTGTCATATCTGGGACACTTGTTGGAGGAGTCTTACTTCTCTGCTGAGAGGCAGTCGGTGTATTCTACAGCCCCGGCCGATTGGGCAAAGTACAGACGTTGTCTCTTGCCGCACAAAGGAACCGATAAGCTATATAATTATTTCAACCACACTCATAAAGTAAGCCTATTTCCATTTTGTACCCCTTCATCATAATGCTTGTTCATGAAACAATAAGTGTCTGATTCTCGCAATTTGGGACGCATTTGTGTACATCTTTCTTTTAATATCATTGGTGTGTATTTTGCATGAACTAAATGCTTTGTTCATTGTTATTATACCACAGATATACTGATACTATTATTGATCCTTAGAGAGTAGAGATTCTAAAAAATGTCTTACCTACTATCAAAAAGTCCAATAAAGTAAATGGCTGGAAACTTACTTATATTTCTTTCTTATTTCATTTTTCTTGCACATTATCTTAGAAATAACAGAAATTTTGGGCTGTCCTCGTGGTGTAATGGTTAAAGCGATGGAATCGTAGTACGCGAGTTCGTACTCCAGTCGTGCTATTACGTTCACTTTCGGGCAAATACCCTTGGGAAAGGTATGAACCCCCTTATCCTCCCAGGTATGGGTTAAATAGTACCACTACTGTTCTTCTAAGAGAATGGCTTTTGCATTAAATAACCTATAAAGAGTTGATATGCCATTAAACAAAGAAACCAAACCAAACAGAAATTTTAAGTGGTGGGCTATTCCGGAGAAGCACCATTTTCTTCTTAAAAAAAATCTACCCAAATAAAATCCAAGAGCAAAAAAGAAATCAGATTTGTATAAAATAAGGTTCAATAGACAATCTGCAGTTCTGGTCGCCATGTAGTTTTACCCCAAGCTGACCTAGCGGTATAATTTTCACATTCATTGACTTTTTTTGTTGAATATTTTATGATAGGGAGATTTATTTTAACGGCATGTAAACACGACCAGGGATATTTGATACTGTGAAGTTAGGGAATCGCGTTCATTGTATGTCCGTTTAACATTTTGTGTAATTGTTTCTTGAGAGTTTATTTTTTGTTTTTTTGCATACAGTCTTATAAAAAAATGAATGCCTTTCAAACAGATCTATTTGACCAATAGATAGAAACTTAACAGGTACTACGATTCCGAGTTAGAGTGGATCAGGGAGTAGTGGCAATGTAGAAAGTACTATACACTCACCACATCTCTAGAACTGGAACCTCACCATCAGATGCAGTTTAGTGCCATACCCAGAATACACAATACAAAAATTTAGAAAAATCAGTTATCTGAATTTCTGAGACGAAGCCTGATGATTTTTATCATTAAGGGTTTTCGGACTACTGTCTTCATCATTATTGTTATTTTCACAACGTTTCGGTCGATATGTCCTCCGGCCTTCTTCAGGTGTTTGTTTAACTCGGGAACCTTCACGGAACTTCGAACTACGTCCTTTATTGAATCCACGGGGGTCACCTGTTCTGACTCCGTTAGCCATAACCGGGTACAAGTGTTAAGTATTCCTGTATTGTTACTCGCCAGCAGTCAGGATTGAACCTGCAAGCTTCAGATGATTGTCTCCTTAGAAGCTTAGGGAACCAACGTCTATAACCGTTACGCAATGTGTCCTGCTGGACAATTCAGAGTGAATTTTTGGGAAATAGCAATAAAGATGAAGACAATAGACCGAAAACCCTTAATGTTAGAAAAATCAATTAAGCAACAATTTAATTTAATTGTTTATGCTTTCTTCTCTGACTGACTATCATGTTTTTTTCTTAAATCAAAATACTGTAAAAAAGTATAGATACTGTTCTTGTTTTGATTTTAATTAAATTAAAATTGTTTGTTTAAATGTTTTGCTTAATTCATTAAGTATTTATATTATGTGGAAAATATTCCATAGCAAAAAAAAAAAAAAAGTCGATAAATACGAAAACAATATTGCTGGCTCAGCCAACTGAACTCTCCAGAAAACGAGATAGAAACCGGAAATTCCGGTTGTACATTGAAACATAAATATAATAGGTTTATTAAATAAATTACCTTCAGGCGACATTACTATTTGTCGACTTTACCAAGGCCTTCGATTCCATACACAGAGGGAAGATGGAGCAAATCCTACTAGCATACGGCCTACCAAAAGAAACCGTAGCAGCAATAATGATCCTCTACAAAAACACAAAAGTGAAAGTACGTTCACCAGATGGAGACACGGAATACTTCGACATTGTTGCAGGAGTACTACAAGGAGACACACTAGCCCCGTACCTCTTTATCATCTGTCTAGACTACGTGCTTAGGACTTCGATCGACAAAATCAGAGAAAATGGCTTCGAGCTGACTAAGAGAAGAAGCAAAAGGTACCCCGCAAAAACAATCACGGACGCCGACTACGCTGATGACTTGGCGTTACTAGCGAATACGCCAAATCAAGCAGAGACACTACTGCATAGTCTGGAACGAGCCGCAGCTGGCATTGGCCTCCATGTCAATGCACACAAAACTGAATATATGTGTTACAACCAAACGGGCAACATTGCCACACTAGACGGAGCCTCTCTGAAACTAGTAGACGAATTCACCTACCTAGGAAGTAGCGTCTCATCAACCGAAAAAGACATCGACACACGACTGACGAAAGCATGGACGGCTATCGATAGGCTCCCGATCATATGGAAATCAGACCTAACCGATAAAATGAAACGCAGTTTCTTCCAGGCAGCGGTTGTGTCGATACTGCTATAGGGATGCACTACATGGACGCTAACTAAATGACTGGAGAAAAAACTAGACGGAAATTACACAAGAATGTTGAGAGCAGTATTGAACAAGTCCTGGCGACAACACCCCACGAGACACCAACTATACGGACACTTGGCCCCCATCACGAAAACTATACAAGTTAGACGAACCAGACACGCGGGACACTGCTGGAGAAGCAAGGACGAGCTCATAAGCGATGTACTCCTGTGGATCCCCACATATGGATGTGCAAAAGCAGGACGACCAGCACGAACTTACATACAGCAACTATGTGAGGACACAGGATGTAACCCTGAAAATCTGCCGGGGCGATGAATGATAGGGAGAAGTGGCGAGAGAAGGTCAGGGATATCCGTGCTGGCGGCACGACATGATGATGATGATGATGATTGAATCATAAAAATTTATTGATTCTTTAACAGAATAACCCACTTCCCATTGAAAATTACATCATTTTATCTACATTAAACTAAAAAAATATACTATATGCATTTACCAACTCCTTCGCCTCGAGCAATATGTGAGTGACACAAGGTCAATTTTTAATTCAGAGTTTTCCTTCCTCTAGACCGGTTGCCATACCAAGGAAAGCTAAAGAGCCTAATCTGGCCACTGATTTACCCATAGCTGGAAGGAGGATAGTCGGATGCATACATTTCTCAAGAGTATTAAGGCTATGTGAAATGCAAACAACCTAGTCTAGGACTTGAACTCGGATCACCGTGTCCATTTCCGAAGTTAACCAGAAGCGCCCCCAGGAAAAAAAAATCTGTTATACATATTTACCAAACCTTCCGCTCGGGCAGGGTATGACACAAGGTCAATTTTTAAGCGGAGTTTAACAGGTTTTGAATTCAGAGTTTTCCTTCTAGACTAGTTGCCTCACCAAGGCTGAAGAACCCAGTCTACCTTACTATTTACCCATAGCTGGAGGGAGAATAATTGGATTTACACCTTTCCCAAGGGTATTAGTGCTATGTGAAATGCAATCAGTTTCATCCAGGTTTTGAACTCGTGACGCCGTGTCCATTTCCTACGACGATAACCAAAAACATCTTTTATATGTATAAATTTACCCAACCCCTCAATCTCAGATCAATTTTTAAGCAGAGTACAACTGGTTTGAATTTAGATTGATTGAGTGATTTTAACAGCATGTCAAACCGTCGAGATTTATTTTTCCCTAGTAGTTAGGGAACCGTGTTCATTGTATGTTCATATTTTTTACGTTGTTGTTTCTTAAGATTTTTTTAATGGTCCTATCGAATATAAATAATTCTCAAAAAAGATTTATTTGACCCTTCACTGGGATCCTAACAGGTACCACCACCCTGGGTCAGAGTTTTAATTTAGAGTTTTCTATCAACTAAACTGGCTGCCTTACTAAGACTAAAGGACCCAATCTGCTCTACTATTTACCGATAAGGTAGAGATAGGAAGAAAAATCCATGTCTTTCTCAAGAGAATTAGTGCTACGTTCAGGATTTGAACTCAGATCGCTGATTCCATTTCCTATGATGATAACCGTTACACTAAGCACGCCTCATTAATCGGTAATACATCCATAATCCAGAATTGACAAATTTTCACTTGTTTGCTTAATCTTTTTTTTATAGAATTATTTTAGTTAAGTCTCAAAATTGCAAATAGGCCGTTGGCCATAACTTGAAGGTGACATACTAACACCAACTTAGTGGCTGGAGGAGGAAAAGGCTAAAGAAATACGGTCGATGGCAGAATTGTAGCTAGTTGAAGGTGAAATTTTGGAACTTAATAATTCAGAAAAAAAATAAGCAAATGATGGAAAATTAATCTCATCTGGATTGTAACTATTATACTTATATAATTTTCTTATGTAACTCTAAAGACAAATATCGAAGAATAAAATTCTTTCTTTTTATTATGCTATCCTTTCAAGTCAGTTAGTGATATGATACGAGATGCTGAACCTTCCGGCAAATAACCAATAACACTTTTTTGTTCCTTGGCAAAAAGTAACTATTTCTATTTTATAATAATCACTTGTTTGCACACACTTATATGGTTTCAAGTATTCCTCTCTAATACAAACAATTTACAAACAGTTATGTTTTCACTTATTTCTATGCAATACTAATGATTGTCAAATAGATCCATTTCGGTCGGAGTAGTTCTAGGATTAATGTCAATGAAGAGGTACTGCTCATTCTTTAGATCTCCAGAACAGGAGCCTCACTATCAGATACAGTTTAGTGCCTTACCCAAGACATGGTCTGGTAGCTAAATGGCTAGTTATTCAAAATGATTTTCAGATGGTGATAAAGATAAAGAAAACAATGACTGTCCTGGAGTGGCTGATGAGATATTTTACTGATTTAACATGGTGATAAAAATATCCTAGTCTCAAGCAAACATTTCATTCTACAGTTTTTCTAATAATATTAATCACAGTGAGAAGATTTTTATCTCTGAAGGTCATTAACTGATTTCAGATCAAAAAGTGTCAACTCACATTGCTGTCCATTGCATGGTTAGTTACCCTTAACGACTAAATATTGCAGGCCATGTGCTGTCCACCCTGACAAATATACTATGATTGATAGCCTGAAAGATAGTTATCTTATTTGCAGATCAAAAATGGTATTTGTCAGACAGGACAAATGGAGGAAGATGAGAAATGAGGAAATATACAAAGAACACAGGATAGTTTTTTTTTCTTTTAAAATCTTGGAAACCCAAAACTTTGACAAGATGTAAGACATAGTGCATTTTTATTATTTTTAGTAATTTCTATATTTATTTTCCTTGTGTCTACAAAGATCTTTGATTGAAGAACCTCATGTTTAAAAAAGACATTTTTGTCTTTTCTTAATTTATTGGCTTTAAAGAATGGGACCTGTTCATTGGAACGACTTCACTGTTTGGGGCTGACTTTCAGGATGCAGAGTTTTTTTTTTTGTGCAACTCTAGGTCGCTTATAATTAAATTAACCATTTCAAATCCAGGAATAAGGCACTTTCCAAGAATTAGCTAAAAGGAATAAACTTTTTTTCCTTGAATTCTGATTATATCAGTGGATATTATTGAAAACGGTTAATAATTTTTACGACCTTATCCATCAACTTCAGAGACGAGAGAGTCCCCGTGGCGGAGTGGTTAGTGTACTGGACTGCGACATTGAAGTAAGCGAGTTCGAACTCCAGTCAAACTGTTTCGTTCCCTTTTGATCTAATGCCCTTTATCCACCTCAACTAGGGGGTGTCCTCGTGGTGTAATGGTTAAAGCGCTGGACTGCGGAATCGTAGTACGCGAGTTCGTTCTCCAGTCACGCTATAACGTTCACTTTCGGTCAAATACCTTTGGGAAAGGTATGAACCCCCCCTTTTCCTCCCAGCTATGGGTTAAATAGTAGCACTATTATTCTTCTAGGAGAACGGCTTTGGCATTAAATAACCTACAAAGTTTGATATGCCATTAAACAAAGAAACCAAACCAAACCACCTCCACTACTGTTCTTCTTCAATGACGGCTTTCGCATTTAATAATCCTCGAAGATTGATGTACCATTAAACAAAGAAAGCAAAGAAATGAAAATTTTAGAGAGCTATCTGACAACTTGAGAAAACTGCTATCGCCTTCTTGGTGGTTTAGAGGCTTTTAATATCTATTAATGTGGCCAAATTAAGTTACGATTTATAAATCTCTGTCTGTCTGTCAGTCTGTCTCCATTATCATTCATAAATAAGAACACTATCGCAATATTTAAAAAATATATTTTTTCAAAAACGTTTATGTGAGCCAAAACTGTTAGTCTACTATGAATTAACTTCCTACCCAAAAACAACATAGATATATTTGTCTACAATATATATATATATATATATATATATATATATATACTTAAGTATCATAATGAATGCACCTAAAAATATTGAAAAAAAACTATGAAAAACTTAATCCATTGAGCTTTTAGAGAGAAGGAATGTTATTATTTTTAGCGTGGAAATGTATTCTTGCGCGTGTTGTTGGAAAATAATAAAAACAAATGATCTAACACAACCCCCGAGGATGATCAGCGAAATAGTCGAAAGCACTTGGACTAATATGGGGTACTTTCTACACCATCTTAACCCAGACATAAGAAAAATAGCAAAGATTTTGAAAAGGAAAAATCCGTGGTCTTTAACCAAACATGTTTATATATATATATATATTGGTTTAGTGGGTAGAGTGTTCGCCAAAGGCCTTGAATAACAGGGTTCAATCCAAGGTCGCGTTATACCAAAGTCTCAAAAGATGGTACTTGATACCTCCTTGTTTGACACTCAACATTAAAAGATACAGATCAAGAGTAAGTGGATCAATCCTGGGAAAGGAGTAGCGCCCTCTCCTACACCTCGGTGTAGCAGTTATTAAAAAGGGAGCCTTCGGGTCGCCCTCGACTACAGTCGCCAATTTTACTTTAATAATATATGTATATACACCTTTATATAGACAGGGGGGCGCGCTTAGCATAACAATGATTGTGGTTGAAAATGTAATCGATGACTAGAGTTCGAATCCTGTTTATATTTCACTCCACGCTTATGTCCTTGGGAGAGGCATGAATCAGTTCCCCTCCCATCTATGAGTAAATAGTAGGGCAGACTAGATTCTTTAGGCTTCGTAAGGTATCCAGTTAAAAAAAAGGAAAACTCTGAATTCAAACCACCTGTACTCTGCTTAAAAAATGACCTTGTGTCACATCTTGCCTGTGGTGAAAGAGTAGGTAAATATATAGGATATTCTTAACTTTCAATATCACTGTAGTCAAACTAAGTTAAGATTTATAAATTTCTCTCTCCTTCTTCTTTCTCATTATTCCTCAATCAGAACAACCCTGCTAATTTATTAAAAATATTGATATATTTTTAAAAATCTTATAGGTACCAGCACTTTGCGTTTATCTAAATCAGATCACCCATCAAAAAAAATTAACCAAATTTTTCGCAAAAACAAGATTATATATATATATATATATATATATATATATAAAATAAAATTATGAACTTAAAATCTTATACAGTGACTTAAGTTTACCTCAATGTAGAAAACTACAGTCATCAGTCTAGCCGGACGATATATATATATATACACACACACACACACTCATGACTGCTTTGTCAACAGGGCCAAGAATATGCCGACTACAATACCTGGAAAGGTGCAAGATGTCCCCTCCTTCCTCAAAATGTCGTGTCCAACCACTTCTGGTGCTCTGGAGAATGTAGAGCAACTCCCTTGATACCATTACTGCCAAGTCCACTTTGAGCTGAAGTTTATCTGTTATAGTCCCATCAAGAGGTCAAATCGATCAATTTAAAAATTATTTGTTTTAGATAAGAATACTTAATGCCATACAACTGTGTGCAAATAAATGATTATTATCAAATAGAAATAGCTAATTGAAACTATAAAATTGTGAATGAATCATTAGTTTTAAGAATAGCTAATTGAATCTCTAATCGTTTACAAATGATTCAAACTATTAATTATTTGAAACAATATAATTGGTTAAAAAAAGGACTGATTTCAGAATTAAACAATTCAACATGGATTGATATGTCATAGAACCAACCAACCAGTGCACACACACACACACATATATATATATATATATACACTAGTAGACTTGTATAAGTATATATATATATATATATATAAGTTGTCTAAATTTCTGAGACGAAGCTTGTTGATTTTTATCATTAAGGTTTTTCGGACTATTGTCTTCATCTTTATTGTTATTTCCACAACGTTTCGGTCGATATGTCCTCCGGCCTTCTTCAGGTGTTTGTCGAACTCGGGAACCTTCACGGAACTTCGAACTACGTCCTTTATTGAAACCACGGGGATCGCCTGTTCTGATTCCGTTTGCCATAACCGGGTACAAGTGTTAAGTATTCCTGTATATTACTCGCCTGTAGTGAGGATTGAACCTGCAACCTTCAGATGATTGTCTTCTTAGAAGCTCAGGAAACCAACGCCTATAACCGTTACGCCAGTTCGAAGTAACAATAAAGATGAAGACAATAGTCCTAAAAACCTTAATGATTATAGACTTGTATAAGTATATATATACTTATAGATTTATAGTGCAGCATTTTTGCTTAAACGGTCACAATTTGAACAGAGATACAAGATTATAGAGAGAACTGAAAAAATATACAGACTTGACTGATATACTAGAAACGCGGGAAGATGAATGGATAAAGCGCTTAAAAACTCTAGCACCAAATGGAACTTAAAGGCCTTTCCTTGAAATAGGCTTGACAGATTGGGAGGGAATATATAAACTACAAAATAAACCTTATAAGTAGGCAGGGCAGCCACCGTTGATTTGAAACTTACTCTCATCAGGCTTCATATATACCCCCTAAATGAAAAATTCATCAACTAGTTGTCCTTAATACAGATGTATGAAAGTCAGCTGAAGACACATTAATACCAGAAAATAAATTCCCTTCAACTAATTCATATGCTACATCACAAGCGCATTTTTCGTTGCTTCTCTTATAACATATCAACTGTTTTAAAAACTTTTTTTTTCCTCAAAAGATTTTCTCCTGAGCATGAGATAAAGATCGAAACTAGCAGAGAACTGTCAAAATATAAATAATATAAAAAAAAAGAAATATTCCTATTTATCTTGTCACTTTTATTCATCTTTTTATATTGTTACGTTTTTACACACTAAGAAAATATGTAAACAAAAGGGAAAAGAGACGGACTTGTTGGTGTATAACAAAATAATTAGGTTTATTCATAACTGACAGAGACATACGTCTAATAACCAGTACTGTTTTAACTTTGTGGGCACCAATCAATCGTACGTCCACCATGTGTCATGGTGGAACAAAGTCTATTTCTGTCTCACGTGTCTCCGTTCTTCCGGTCCCACCAAATCCCTCAATGCACTGTTCTTGGGAGGCAACTCTTATTTTATCCCTCAAGAGGAATAACTTGGACATTTTTCCTTAGGTTTGGTCCCTTACACACACACACACATATATATATATATATATATATGATGGTGGCATGAATATGTGTACAGAGTTGACTGGAAGGAGAGGTAATTGTGCATTTTCTACCAGTGCAATATTCCAGACAAGATAAAAACCAGGATTTTCAATGCTGATTTTCAAGGAAAGTATGCTTTCTCCATTTAGTAGAAAAGGGCAACACAATCTCCTTATTCCCATGAGAGTATGTGCCAGATTCAACCAAGCTCAGCAAATCTCTCTTTATCTAACACCCTGTCAGTAGAGCCAAAGGTAAGAGTATCTACACCCCACTACAAAAGAGGAATCTTGGGTATCACACTAAACTGCATTTGATATTGAGGCTCTAGTTCTGGAGCTTTGAGGAATGTCGAGTCATCCCTTCATTACCATAGCACCCAGGTTCACTCAAATCTAGAGTACCCGTTAGAGTCCCATCGGCAGGCCAAAAAGATTTGTTTGAGATAATAAAGTCCTTATCTATTTAAAATGATTGTGAATATACATTTTTGTATCATATTCAAATGGAGACTATAATTGTTAACATTTAGAAGACGATTAATAAAATTGTGATTATTTACTAATATATGTTTAGGATTTTTATTAGTTACTTGAAATCATATAACTGTGTAAACAAATGATTATCATTAATAGAAATAATTACTTGAAACCATATCATTGTGTGTAGATTGTTTGTATTAGATAGGAATACTTGCAACCATACAACTGTGTGTAAATTATTTGTAGTAAATAGAAACACTTAATCTAAAATAACTGAGAGAAAAAAACTCTTCCACAACTACACAAAAAATGTAAATATGAATAAACAATAAATACGATTCCTTAACCTCTAGGTATAAAATAATCCTAGACAGGTTGACATGCCGTCACTATCAAATAATCGTGGTGTAATGGTTGCCGTCGTGGGAAATGGACACGGCGACACGAGTTCAAATCCTGGATGAGACTGATTGCATTTCGCATAGCACTAATACCCTTGGGAACGGTATGAATCCAATTATTCTCCCTCCAGCTATGGGTAAATAGTAGGGCAGACTGGGTTCTTCAGCCTTGGTGAGGCAACTAGTCTAGGAGAAGGAAAACTCTGAATTCAAACCGGTTAAACTCCGCTTAAAAATTGACCTTGTGTCAAATCCTGCCCGAGCGGAGGGGTTGGGTAAATAGGATCAAATAATCGGAAGTAAATATATCTAAGTAACCTGAATTTCGGTCAGGGAATCTGCATATGTGTATAGCTATTGCCGAAAATTAGCTTCATTACTATTACTTCTTTGTGAGTTTTTCACACCAGCATTAGCTAATAGTTTTCCACTGGTGTTTAAGTGTCCTCCAGTCTCCAGGACTCTTCTCATTATTCTGACCTATCTTAATAATACTGTAGTCAAGATTGTTTCCATCAGTCCTCTTATTTCTAAGTCTTCCAGTGTCTTTACTAATCCTTTGGTGATTGTTCCGAGTCAACCAATTACAATTAGTATCACCGTTTTTTTCATATTCCATAGCTTTTTTAGTTCTCAAGCAAGGTCCAGGTACTTATCTCTCTTTTTGCTTTCTTTTAAATTTACTCTGTGGTCTGCCGTAACGGCAAAGTCCACTATTCGACAAGTTCTCTCTTTTTTGTTGTTGACTATATTATTATTAATATTATCATTAACTATTTTATTATTAATAATATTATTCCTACGTAGTTAAATAACAGATTACAATATTCTATATTTTCATGCCGGAGCATAGGAGGAGGTGGGTATTGGCATGGGGGAAGGTTCAGGGCTCTAGAGGTTAAACTGACTTCGGTATAAAAAAAACAACCAGGGTATGCTGTAAAACCAACCAGCTAACCAACCAACCAATTCTTTTTCATTTTCTCCTCTCTCTCTCTCTCTCTATATATATATATATATATATATATATATTTATATATGTGTGTGTGTCTGTCTATAGAGATACAGACAGTATATAAGTATTATATATGCTTGACTGGTTTCGTATCCATGCCAAGTGCTGTTGGTTAAATAGCAGGATTAGTCTCCCTCAGAAGAAGATTCAACAAGTCTGAAGGCACTGAGGCATAAAAGCCCGTATCCACACCTCATCGCACCCTCATCAGTGCCTTATGATTCCCAGTTCCAAGAGACAAGATTATAAATGAATGAGTGGGATTAAGGACGGACCAATCAAAAACCTTCCAAAGACAAATCATAATTACCGTGGCAACAACAACAACAAATAGAGTGTTGCACAATTGCAATTGCAAAGGACATATACGAATAGATGCAGGATAATGTTAATCACCCAGCCCAAAAGGACAGCTTACCAAGTGATCTGATCTTTGTTGGAACAGTGTGGAGAGTAGGTTGGCAGAAAACGAGGTGGAGGCGATTCTGCTCACTGGAAAGCTGGACTTTGTACCGCTGAATAAAATGTGTGTAATGTCGAGAATACGTGATTACTCATTTACGCATCATCGACTTTCATTGATATACGTATGAAAACTGATATTTCCTTAACTGAGTTTGTAGTACAAAGGAAGTCTTTTTCATTGAGATATTATTTTTTTAGATTTCGTAATCCTGTTTGTCCAGTGCTATGTCATTTCTACAGGATCCTAAGTTTAAGTCCTCGATGGATTTGCACTGATGATAACAGATTCTTTTTTTTTAAATAACCAAGTTGGAAATGTAATTAAGTCACTGTCAAGACAAAAAAAAGTGTACAGAAATTTCCCTTTCCTTCCCAACATTGACGAAACAAAGTAATCAAAGTTATAGTTTTTGCTTAAATATGAACAAAGTAATGTTTACTCGACCCCTCAGCTATAGGCAGGGTGCAATACAAAGTCAATTTTTAAGCTGACAAAATAAGTGTTTTACGTTTTTCTTCAGGGAATGCCTTTCATTAAAAAACAAAACAAAACAAAAAAAAAAAAAGAAAGTATTTTCCATTGGAATTTTTTTCAGTGAACGCTTTTCTCGAAAAAAAAAAAAAAAATCAGCACAATATTTTATATGGGATCTCTTTCGTGGAATTCCTTTCTTGAAGAAAAATATGGGCTAAGTATTTCATATTGGGTAAGTTCCTTCAGTGAATTCCTTTCGTGAAGAAAGAGATAACACAGACTTATGTGTAGCAGTGATTCATGATTTATTCCATTCAAATACATATTGGTTTTATCTCTTTATCTTCAAACATCATTAGGTAGGAGAAAGAAAACACTGAATTCAAACCACTTGTACTCTGTTTAAAAATTGACTTTGTGTCAAACGTTGCTCTGAAGGGTTGGGTAAATGCATACTAACTCATTAAGAAAAAAAACTGTTATGATGTTACCAATGTTAAATAATAGATTGTCAAATCTTTTATTTGTCTCGAAGTGCAGATTATTTAAAAAGAATTACACCATCGTTCACAGAGCGAGATTGTTAAGTTCAGCTGAAGCCAAGTGAGTTTGATTGTCATGTTGTCACCTCTAAGGTGAGTTGAGAGTTAGGCTCTCATTGAAGGATTTTAAAGACTACGAATTTTAGAAATTAGAATTAGAGTTTAACTTTCTATTTAGTTAGCCCAAGTTAGCTGAGACCCACAGATTAGTAAAGTTTGTAAGGTGGTATTTTCCATCAATGTTCCGAAGGGTTAACTCTCAGTTTGCGTGGCCAGTAAAGTAAAAGACATCCGGAGTAAAGAATAAAGGAATGTGTGAACACATTTTGTGTACACGCCTTTGTGTTTACTCTTCCCAGAGAACAGGATCAAAACTTCACCTGTGTCTAAAGACAATGAAGTGGTGAAGAGGGTAAGAACATGAAGAGAAGAAAATGGCTATACATTAATTCTGTTCCAAGTCCGTATGAACCTTCTTATTGCTCAATGGATTTGGCATTAAATAACCCACCTAAGTTCATATACCATTAAAGAGAGAAAACAAACCAAACTTTACAACCATCAGGCAGACGTTCATGTAACTGCTCAATATCTAAAACAGAGCTATTTAAAATATTATTATTTCAGCATATATTAAACCAGTCAACAATTATCTATGTTGAAAAATATAAATTTAAAATTATCAGAGGAACTGTCATTATGGCTAAAGTGCTGTACTGTAAATAGGAACTTGACACAAATTTCTTTTCTTGTATTTCTTGCCAAATAAAATCTTGGCTTTAAACTTAACTAGCTTGCCTTTCTTGTGTCACTTCATTCATTTCCTCAAGTTTGTGGGATCGACATATTCATCACCCCTGCGAAAGTATATAGCTTTCCCATTCTTTCATATGCAAATTACATGCAATCATTGTCCAATATCTCTACATGAACAAAATGTAATGAAATAATAAAAGTAGTTTTAATGTTGGCATGTACATATCTTGACTTAGAACAGAAAATGAATTGGATTTATATTAATACATTTATAATTAGTATCATGATGTTACTAACTAAACGACTGAAGAAGAAGCTAGACGGCTATTACACAAGAATGTTGCGAGCAATATTGAACAAGTCCTGGCGGCAACACCCCACAAGGCACCAACTATACGGCCGCCTGCCTCCCATCACGAAAACTATACAAGTTAGACGAACCAGACACGCAGGACACTGCTGGAGAAGCAAGGACGAGCTCAGAAGTGACATACTCCTATGGACCCCCCGCATGTGACCAAGCAAAAGCAGGACGACCAGCTCGAACATACGTACAGCAGCTATGTGAGGATACGGGATGTAGCCCTGAAGACCTACCAGAGGCGATGAATGATAGGGAGAAGTGGCGAGAGAGGGTCAGGGATATCCGTGCTAGCGACACGACATGATGATGATGAAGTAAGTTATTCAATTCCAACTTTCTAGTTCAATGTCCTCTTTTTTTACGCCTCTCCTTTCTCCTTGTAGCATGAATAGATATTTACTCAACCCCTCTACAACAGAAAAGCAGGATGCGAAACAAGGTAAATTTTTTAAAGCTGACTATAACTGGTTTAAATTCAGGAGCTACCTTTTGCAAAACCGATTTCCTTACCAAGGTAAAAAGTCTGTCCTACTATTTGTCTATAGCTGGGTTGGTTGGTTGAGGTTTATGGCATATCAACCTTTTTAGGTCATTTAACGTCAACTCCATTTTTATGCAAATAATCAGTTCTAGTTTGAACAATCCAGTTTAGCATGAGTACACAGTTTAATCGTCAAAAACATTTCTATTTCAAACACTTCAGTTTATTCAAACAGTTCTAATTCAGTTTAGTGTAAGTACACATTTTGTTTACACACAGTTAAATGTCAAAACAGTTCTATATATAACAATTCAGTTTAGTGTAAGTAGAGTTTCAATGTCAAAAACAGTTCCATTTCAAACAATTCATTTTAGCATAAGCCCGCAGTTTAAATGCAAGTACAGTTTAATTGTCAAAAACATTTCTATTTCAAGCTATTCAGTTTAGTCAAACAGCTCTAATTAAACAATTCAGTTAAGCATAAGTATGCCATTAGTTCTTTTTAACCCACAGATAGGGCCCTATCAGGTGCTACCACTCTGGGCCAGAGTAGACCTGGGAGCAATGGCAATGAAGAGGTATTCCCCAAAGTTCCAGCATCACTGAAACCTCACCATCAGATTGTTTAGTGTCATATCTAGGATACTCATTGCGGGGGTGTTACCCCTCTCCAGAGGTGCAGTCTGTGTATTCTACAGCCCCAGCCGACTGGGCAATCTATAGCTCGGGAAAGAACTAATGAATTCACTGTTTTCTCAAAGGCATTAACACGAACAGAAATACCTACATCCTCTTGAATTTAAACTCGAGTTGGTGATTTTTATCTCTAATGCTAAAAACCGTTCTATTAAGTGTGTCTATATATCTGTCGTGCCCTGTCAAAAATCGTAAACTAACCAGACCACTCTAATCCCTTAAAAACGCTACGTCCGGCTACGACCGGAAATGATGAAATCAACCGTAGCCCTGACAAGCAGCATCAGCGAAGAAAGAAAAAAAATCATTTGCGGGGTCGACGTTCTTATTGGCCCCCGCATTTTCTTCATATAGAAGTAAGATATATTACATACAGCCACTGTCAAATATCACAACAAAAACAAACTTTACCGATCTGCAAAATCACATAGCTTAAGAGTTATTTATTTATTCGTTTATTTTTAGACACAAATTTTAAGTCGTTTGTAGATCAACTATTGACGAAATCAAAGCCAAACAACCACCTGAAAACATATTTTTACAATCTCGCCCAAGTAGTAGTAGTTAGCGACCAGAAGGCTCCCTTTTCAATAGCTACTACACTATTTCACTACTCCTTTCCCAGGATTGCTCCACTTTACCCTTGATACGTACCTTATATTGCTAAGTGTTAAGCAAGGAGGTATCAAGTACCCCTTTTAAAGTCTTTGGTATGACGCGACCTGGGATTGAACCCAGGTCTCCCGGACCATAACCTAAACTTCTGCCCCAATTCTAAGAAATTTCCCCATTCCCAGAAAAACTGTCCAGTAAAGAAATGGTTTGCTTCATAGAATATTCAGAAAACCAAAAGTCTTCAAGAAGCGACTCGCATCATTTAATTGCTTGTCTTATTTTTCTAATCGACTTTGCAACATTTTCAATCCGGCCACAACGGCTAATTAGAAAATTACTCACCGCAAAAAGGGGGTGGGGGAGATTTATACTCAGTACTATTTCTCCCAGACATTTTTAATGGTGTGGGGTAAGGGTTGACTCGTCTTTTCTTTTCTTTTTTTTTAATTTAAATACTCTTATTTTATTTAAATTTATTATTTACTCTCTCTTTCTCTGTCTAAGCTTTCTTGTCCATTTTTGTCTTTCATTAGCCATGTTATCTGGGAGCGATAAGACCTAGTAAGAGATATCTTGAAACTTGTCAAATTCACATTACAAATCCAACATTTTTCCTTTATCTATTCAGTTCGAGTAAAAATGGTTGGGGATACTGAACACAGAAAGAGAGACAGAGAGAGAGAGAGAAAAAAAAAGGGTTATGTCGAAAATGAAAGAGAGGGTTGATTAAGTTTTGCGGTCAGTAATCATTTTCTCTTTGAAAAATTTTCAAATAATTTTTATAGAAACATATTCTGAAGACAGGAAGAAAAATTCTGAACATAATCTTTTTTGAAAAAGTAATTAAGTTATAGTTTGAAAATAGGATTTGGTTATAAAGGGAAATAAATAGACGCAATTGAAATATTCGAGGGTATCATAAGTATTTTCGTTTTTTTACAGAACTTTAGTCGGTACTCCAAAGAATTTTCACGTATGCATTATTATTTTACTAAATGATTCATTAATTCTTATCTATATATCTATGTATCTATTCATCTTTGTATCTCTGCTCATCTCAATCTATTCACATTTATTTCGTTATTCGTCTATCTCAGCCTGTTCACATCTATTTCAATCTATTCCGATATATTTCTCTATCTATACCTGCCTGTCCATATTTATCTATCTATCTATCTATCTCTGCTCATGGTATCTCAATCTATCTATATATATATATCTATCAATCGACTAATATCTATTTCTTTATCTCGGCCGGTTCATATCAATCCATCTATTTCAATATGTTTCTATCTATCTATCTCTGTTCATGGTATCTCAATTTATATATATAACACTCAATCGACTAATATCAATTTCTTTATCTCGACCTGTTCATATCAATCAATCTATTTCAGTATGTTCATATCTATCTATCTATCTCAATCTATATATATATATATATATCAATCAATCGACTAATATTGTTGTATACATATATATACTGGATACACACCGACGCAATGATAACAGACGCAATAATGAAGGACGCAAGAAGACTTCTTTAGAAAAATATTCACCTCTCACTTTATTGCAAGGTTCGAAAGGGTTGTTCAAGGTTTGCATGTGAGAGGGTGCTAGGGACCGAAGATAAACTTTATATTTTGACCCCACTGTTATGACCGTCACGTTGTGTCTTTCTTGTTCTCCTGATGTTGGGGTCAACTCCATCGGGGCTTTCCGAGGGCCCCCTCGGTCGGGTGTGGCCTTTCCTACCACATCTAGTCTCTAGCTGTCTGGAATTCTACTAGCAACTGCTTTGGCACCCAAACTCAACTCAATTATATAATAATTCAACGCCCACACGATCGCCCACTGGATCTTTGAAATCGGATGTTTAATCGTCATCAAGCGGAAATAACTGTCATGCAGTTCAGAGGTTACTCTCTTCCGGTGCATCACTGTAGTGGCACAATGGGACCTTCACCTTGTCCCATATCATAAGCCTTAATCCACCCACGCCATCTCTTTCGATTACTGGCCATTGGAATGTGTCACTTCCTTCCGGTGTATCATCTTGGAATAGTATTTTTGGACCGGGTCGAAGGTCAAAATATAACATTCATCCGTTAATTATTTTTCAAAATTCCACATGTGGAATTTTCTTCACGTTCGTCTCCATCAACCTCACACATATTTTACAGAATAATTTACAAAGGACAATAATGGCTGAAAACATAAAAAAGAATCACTTGAACTACAGCAAACAAAATCTTACTTAGAGGGCGACCTTCTCTCTATGTAACACTTGCCCGGCTAATTATTATCTAAATTTCTCTATCTTTGCGTGGTTGGCCATCTTGACATGCGTGCATCAAGGTACCATACGGATGCATTTTTTTATCTTAGCGGGCCCTCCATAATTCCTTCAAGAAATTTCAAAACCCTAACAGGACCATACTCTGGTCCCATATCATAAGCCTTAATCCGCCCACGCCATCTCTTTCGATTACTGGCCATTGGAATGTGTCACTTCCTTCCGGTGTATCACCTTGGAATAGCATTTTTGGGCCGGGTCGAAGGTTAAAATATAACAATATCAATTTCTTTATCTCGACCTGTTCATATCAATCAATCTATTTCAATATGTTCATATCTATCTATGTATTAGCCTGTTCATATATATCTACCTATCTATCTAATCCTGTCTATATCTATCTATCTATCTATCTATCTATCAATCTGGAGGTGCCCGTGGTGTAAGGGTTATCGTCGTAGGAAATGGACACGGCGACACGAGCTCAAATCCTGAACCTGACTGATTGCATTTCACATAGCACTAATACCCTTTGGGAAAGGTATGAATCCAATTATTCTCCCTCCAGCTATGGGTAAATAGCAGGACAGACTAGGTTAGGCAACTAGTCTAGGAGAAGGAAAACTCTGAATTCAAACCTGTTAAACTTCGCTTAAAAATTGACCTTGTTTCATATCCTGCCCGAGCGGAGGGGTTGATAAATAGGATATCTATCTCTCTATCTATCTATCTATGCCTGTCCATCTCTATTTATATATCTATTGCAATATATTTATATCTAACTCTGTTCGTATCTATCTATTTATCTATCTATCTATCTATCTCTCTAAGCCTGTTCATATCTATCTATCTATCTATCTAAGCTTGTCCATATCTATCTATATATCTATTGCAGGATGTTCACATCTATCTACCTGTTGATCTATCTCAGCCTGTCAATATCTCTATATCTATCTATCTATCTAAGCCTGTCCATATATATCTATCTATATATCTCAGCCAGTCCATATCTACCTTTCCAAGCCAGTCCCTATCTATCTATCTCAGCCTTTTCAGATCAATCACTAAAATTCTCAATGTTTGTATATATGTATAAAAGTAAGTAAAGCTGGCGACCGTAGTCGAGGGCGACCAGAAGGCTCCCTTTTCAATAGCTAATACACCGAGGTGTAGAGGAGGACGCTACTCCTTTCCAAGGATTGCTCCACTTTACTCTTGATACGTACTTTATATTGCTGAGTGTTAAGCAAGGAGGTATCAAGTACCATTTTTAAAGTCTTTGGTATGACGCGACCTGGGATTGAACCAAGGTCTCCCTGACCATTGGCGAACACTCTACCCACTTATAACCATAACTCAACTAAATTTTGATATAATGGATATATAACTACGAAATACTAATAAGAATACCCCACTCTTTCTTATCATTATCTTTATTGATAGCTGCTAAAATGGGAACCCAAATGCTTCATGAGTTGTTTAGTGTATATGAGTCAATAAACCTGAATAGATGTCTGATAGAATGGAAGAAATAGAATTTAGACATCAAAAGTTGATGAAGTAATTATTCCTCTCTTTAAAAAAAATGTCTCACTCATTTAAATTAGCAAATCTCGAACATTTTAGTTTCCACATTTTTAGAGATCCATCATAATTGGCGTTCCTAGATACATTGCCATTACAACTATGTAGATAGTTTTTCTAGCATCTTTTCAAAGATTTGATTTTTTTTTTCAAATTATTATCTGATGAAACTTGTAAATAAGTGAAACATCATTTTAGATAAATTGATACACCACCAAATTTTATCTTTCAAGTCATATATGAGAGAGAAAGAGAGATAGAGAGAGAGAGAGAGAGAGAGAGTGACAGACAGACATCTGCCGGCACCAAAAAATATATCTCACATAAAGATTTCCTTTACCAAGCCCTTGTTTTGTTTTTTTATCTTTTTTTTTTTTTTTTTTTCCATGCAGGTTTTCCATTGATGATTGCTGGACACATTTTGATTGATGGAATCTTTTTTTATTTGATGGAAGAAAAGGACATACCTACAAAAAAAAAAAAAATTGATGTAAAGCAAAAAGAAAAATAATCAATTATAATCAAAATAATAATAATAATAATAATAGATAAATTTAAAAAAAAATAAAAAAAAAGAATATATAAAACACAAAAGATGTTTTTAGAAAGAGAGGAAAAAAAAAACCAACTAAAAATAACCAAGACCACAATATTTAAAGAGAACATAAAAAAAAAAATGTTTTGTTTGAAAATATATTTATCATATAAAATTTTATGAAGGGGTGTACTTATTTTGGGACTTTTACATATTCACATTTTAATGCTGCGGAGTTTGATAATATATAATGCATAATAACATCCATTTTGATTGTATAAGGTTTGACTATAAATAAAGAAATTTTGGCCTTTTTAGTATATGAGAAAATTAACTTCCAATAAGAAATTTATAGCTGATATTATATATATATATATATATATATATATAGCATCAGCTATAAATAAGTACACACCGAACAATTTTTCATAGAAAGTTAATTTTCTTCAAAACCAAAGATTATATATATATATATATATATGTATATATATAATTTTTGGTTTTGCAGAAAATTATATATATATATATATAATTCTCAATATATATATATATATATATATACATATATATCATATCAGCTTTGAATAAGTACACTGTAAACAATTTTTTCATAGAAAATCAATTTTCTTCAAAACCAAAGATATATATATATATATATATATATATATATATATATATAAAAGTAGAGTTCTTCAAAACCATATATATATATATATATATAAAAGTAAAGTTGGCGACTGTAGTCAGTGGTAACCAGAAGGCTCCCTTTTCAATAGCTGCTACACTGAGGTGTAGGGGAGGGCCAACCTGGGATTGAACCCAGGTCTCCTGGACCATTGGCAAACACTCTGCCGACTAGGCCAATGAGCAGGTCCCAACTATATATATATATATATATATATAATTCTCATTATGTTTTTATAGGTAAGCGTGAGTATAACCACAATGAAGAGATCTTACCACTCAGTGGAGATGCAGTTGGCATATACTGCAGCCACAGCCAAGTGGGCTGGTTTTGATTTGCTTTATTTGTTTAATGACATCAGATTTATTAGTAAATTTGCTTTGATTTTCCATTAGATTCCTTGTTCATTTGCACTTTTTTATTTGTCTATAATAAGTAAAGTTGGTGGCCATAGTTGAGAATGACCTGAAAGCTCCCTTTTCAATCGCTGCTACACCAATGTGTAGGGGAGGGCACTACTCCTTTCCCTGGATTGCTCCACTTTTCCTTTGATTCGTACCTTATAA
This sequence comes from Sepioteuthis lessoniana, assembly GCA_963585895.1. Classification (NCBI taxonomy): domain Eukaryota; kingdom Metazoa; phylum Mollusca; class Cephalopoda; order Myopsida; family Loliginidae; genus Sepioteuthis; species Sepioteuthis lessoniana. The sequence goes on from CAUZXS010001320.1 coordinate 3,445,518, forward strand.
TGCTGAGTGTTAAGCAAGGAGGCATTAAGTACCATTTTTTTAATCTTTGGTATGACTCAGCCTGGGACTGAACCCCAGGCCATTGATGAACACTCTACCCACAAGGCAAGTCAACAACATGTTTTATTGAAAAAATTATCTAAACTATATATATAGTCTTTTTAGACTAGTTCATTATGTCAGTGAGGAGTGTTTTTATCACTTGACAACACTATGTGATATGTATTCATGTCTTTTTACTCCAATTATGGGTAGAATATTAGGACAGATTGGGCTCTCTAGTCTTGGTAGGGAAACTGGGTGAGGAGAAGAAAAAACTTAGAATTGAAAACCAAATGCTGGAGACTCTAAGCCATTTCAACATTGTCTTCAGCCTTGTTCTGGCAACTCCAGAGATGAAATTAATGCCCAGTTGAGCAGAACCTTGCTCTTCCCTTAGACAACATTCAAAGAAGAGAAACCTCTTGCATAAGCAACTGCTAGTTTTCCATATAACTTTACACAGGCCTGGGCCAAGATCCAGGCAGAGATCTATAGGCTTTGAAGACTGAGAGATACCATGAAAAAAAATTGTTTATTAACCCTTTTGGTGTAGCAAGTTTGGCCACAAATATAATGGTTAGAATACATTTTTTGATAATAAATTTTAAAAATCTTGTAAATTAAAAAAATTATTGGAATTTTACTATACATTCTGAAAAACAAAGAAAATATCAAAGGAAAAAAATTTGATCTTGTGCCACAGCGAAGTATATCGTACAAGTGTGCTTATAAGAGAATTTCTTTATTAAATAATAAATAATTAAGTATATTTAAGCAATTTCAGTTGATCTCTGCTCCAAAAGTGTTAAGTAAATACAAAAAATTAATTAAGAAAATAAGGCTTATAAACATTTTAACTAGATGAAGTTAATCTTAATTAAGGTTTTCAAATTAATTACTAACTTTGAGGTTGTCAAACTAAAAAGTAGTTTTCCAGGGGTTTTTTTAAGTGTTGATATTGAAATCTAAAATTTAAAAAAAAAAAATCAGTATGAAATAAAAGCAAAGTATATCGTACAAGTGTGTTTATAAGAGAATTTCTTCATTCACTGATACTTCTAAAAATGACCATTTTTCTAAAGTTTTAGAAGTAATAAAGTTTTTTTTTTATTTTTAGGGCCAGGGTTCTATCAAATACTTTAGGGGGAGTATATCTCACAAGATTCAAAACTTTCAAGTCATGTGAAAATAAAATAGATTTGCTTAAAAATCATTTGTATCTGATATGACGATATGCAAAAAAAAAAAAAAAATCCTTTTAACAAATAACAACACAAAATATGTAAATATGAACATATAATTAATACACTTTCATAAAGTCAAGGCATCAAGAAACCCTTGACAGATTGAGAGGCCATTAAAATCAATCAATTACTGCTAATTTGTGTATCTTTTAGCTTCAGTTCAGAAAGAAGTCTTATCTCTCCCTCTCACATTGAGTATATTTAAGCAATTTCAGTTGATCTCTGCTCCAAAAGAGTTAAGTAAATACAAAAGATTAATTAAGAAAATAAGGCTAATAAACATTTTAACTGGATGAAGTTAATTTTAATTAGGGTTTTCAAATTAATCAGTTACTTTGAGGTTGTCAAACTAAAAAGTGGTTTTCCAGTTTTTTTTTCTTAAGTGTTGATATTGCAATCTAAAATTAAAAAAAAAAATCAGTATGAAATAAAAGTGAATACTAATACAAATCATTTTTGTTACCTAAAATAATAATAGTAATAATAATGACTCATATTTTTTGTTTTAAATTTCTTTTTAGAAAACCAATTAACAGATATTGTACAAATGCAACACACTGATCAAGGAAGCTTTTTTTTTTAATTATTTCATTTATTTATTCTGTATGTGTGCATTTTTTAAAAAAAAAGTTCCAGGTAATATCAAGGGGAGAATGTTTAGGTACTTCTTTGTGGTATGTAGTTCACAATCACAATTGACTTTGTTAATATGAAGCACTGTTCTAATAGTCCCTAATTAAGCTAAAAATGAAAGAATAGGAGAAAGAGAAAAGAACAAAAAAAGGTAATAAATTAAAATAAAACCCAAAATCAAAGCTCAACAGTTGTGCACAGGGTCATGAAGATTCAATCAATATAAAAATGACAAAAGAAATAAAAAAAAAAAAATCTACTGGCTTCTTGCTCACAAGAGTAATTTATTTGCAAATCTGATCCATTATTGATCTTCAGAAACAAAAGAGCTCCTAAAAGATCTGGAGTGCTTTTTCCCAGTGAAGCCCCTGTCTGCTTTCTCCAAAGCTTTTAATGAACAAATAATGACTTTTTCTTTTCTTGGACTTTGCTAATTTTTCAGATATATACAGTTAACTCTTTGCCTTTTATCATCTCAAATTGTCAATTTAAAATTCGGACCATAAATCAAGGTCATTTAAATTGATTATCCATCTTTATGAATATCTATCTGTCAGTCCGTCTCTCTCTTTCTCTCTCATATACATGATATCACAGCTAGTTTGACCATCCTGTCAACAGGCCTTAGAATATGAGAACTGTATCTCCTGCAGAAGGATAAGACTCCTAAAAATGGGGTGACCTGGGTCTGTCACTAAACTGCATCAGCTGATCAGACTCCAGTTCTAGATCATTCTTTGGCAAAGTTTAGAATATACTCTATCACCTGCAGAGGGGTAAGCCTCCTTAAAATGGGGTGTTTTGATAATGAGGTTACAGTTTTAGAGATCTGAGGAGTTCTCCTTAACTGCCATTATTCCCAGGTCCACTCTCACTCAGAATGGTAATATTTGGTAAGGTTCCATCTGTCAATTAAATAAATCTGTTTAAGAATTATTCATTGTGCAAAAAAATAGCTCTGAAGAAACAACTACTTAAAAATGGAAATATAAACATAAAATGAACGTGATTCCCTAACCTCTAAACATAAAATAACCCTACACAAGTCACATGCCATTAAAACTAATCAGTTAATCAGTCACTACTAGCTTGGGTATTCTTTTCCACGAGTGTCCTGGATATGACACTAAACAATCTCATGGCGAGGTTCCAGTAATGCTGGAGCTTTGGGGAATACGGAGTACCTCTTCATTGCCATCGCTCCAAGATCCACTCTGGCCCAGAGTGGTAGCATCTGATAAGGTCCTATCTATGGGTCAAATAAAACTAAACTATGTATTTATGCTAAACTGAATTTCTTGAAATAGAACTGTTTTGACATTTAACTATATAAACAAAAACTAAACTTATACTAAACTAAATTGTTTGAAATAGAACTGTTTGACTTAATGGAATAGTTTGAAATAGAAATGTTTTTGACAATTAAACTGTGTACTGGGCAAAACTGACTTTGTCTAAACATCTAGATAACACTGCTTTAAGTGGCTTAGGGATAATATTAAGATATTAAACACTCATTGGCCTAGTGAGTAGAGTGTTTGCCAATGGTCTGGGAAATCAGGGTTCAATCCCAGGTCAGGTCATACCAAAGACTCAAAAAATGGTACTTGATACCTCCTTGCTTAACACTCAGCATTATAAGGTAGGGATCAAGGGTAGTGGAGCAATCCAGGAGAAGGAGTAGTGCCCTCCCCTAGACCTTGTTGTTATAGTTGCCCTTGACTATGGTTGCCAACTTTTAAACACACTTACATTTATCAGGTTCAACATTTACTTGGGGAAAGTTAAAGAATTTTGCCAAATGATGAGAAATCTAATCCTATTTTAAGAATCTGGGAAGAGAGAGTTAGAAACTACAATCACACTGAATTGATCAGGGGATAATTGATCAGCAGGTTGTTTAGAGACAGACAAGAAAAAAAATTGAACACTGATCAATTTTGAATCTCAAGTTGACATAAGAACTGGTAAATTCCAAATGAGTCTTTAAAGAAAGTCTTTAAATTAGTCGAACACTTAAACAGAATTGATGCCAATTGACATGTGAAGAGTGATTCAAGCAGAATTTCCGCATCAGGTCTACATGTCTTTAAGAGAGGGAATCCATACAACGGACACACCACTTTTGAAGTCACCGGAAACGACAGTACGGAAGACCTACCAAAAAGTCCGAGTTCACTGCTGCTGAGTGAGAAAAAGAATAGAATCTTGTGTCCTGGTTTTGTCTGTGATTTCTTAAGAATGATCCACTTTTCAATGGAATCTGAGTGACTTGATTTATTATAGGCAACCATTTTGTTTTTATTTTTTTTATTTTAAAAAAAAAGAGAAGGCAAAAGATTTTCATTACAGGCTTTTTTGCTTTTTCATTTTTTAAATTAAAAAAAAAATTCTTCTGCTGATTCTTTCCTCCTTTTCATTCAATTCTTTTTTTTTTCTTAGTTTCCTTCTTCACAAAACAATTATTCTAATTCCTTCTATATATCTCTTTTAATTTCACATATTCCTTCTTTGAGTTTGTTTTGCTTCCTTTTCCTTCACTTCATTTTCTTCATATCGTTGCTATTTTTCCTCTTAATTTTATACACCGCTTTAGCTGCCAAACTCTTTCTATTTTTCTTCCTCTCCTTCCTCTTTCTTTTCTTTTTATACATCATTTTTTTTTTTACTTCTTCCTCTTCTTTATCTGCCTTACTTTTTTCATGTGTTATCTCATTTCTCTGTTTTCTTTATTTCTTCCTCTTCTTTTAACTTTTTCTTTTTCTTTGCCAATTTTGTTCTTCTTTCTTCCTATTGAATGCATCTTTCATATTCCTTCCAATTTTTTCATTTTCTATGTCCATTCACTCCTTCTTTTACATCTAACCCTTCTCAATATTTTTCTTACTTTTTCTTCTTTCTCTACTTTCTTTCTTTTTTTATTCTCTCTTACCCCCTCCTTTATTCCTCATACAAACGAATATTTGTTTATTCAAGTAAATATTTTTCACCATTGAACATTTTCCTTGTAGTATCTATTAGAGAAATTAAAGTCAGCTTTTTTCTTTCCTTCTTTTATTTTTTGGAATAAATTGATTCCAACTTTTTTCTTTCTATAACTAAATAGATGATTTTTAAAAAAAAATCTCTCCCAGTCTAAGATTGAACAAGTACTTTATGAACTTACACTAGCACAAAAAAAAAAAAATTAAAATGTAAACACTATTCCATACACTAGTATGAAGAGGTGACCCAGAGATGATCGTTATTATCATAGAAAATGGACACGGTGATCCAAGTTCAAATCCTGGATAAGACTGTATTTCACATAGTGCTAGAAGTACAAACTTACTCTATCCAACAATATTATTGTGCTTACTGTATTTGTTGTTGTTTCTGCGGAAATAAATAGATGGCATTGCTTTTGGAGCACCCCTTCATATGATAATTATATTTGTTAATGTCAAACCTGCTGAAATAATGAATGTATTGTCTTCCGTATTACACCCACAACTTGTAATGCGACGACAACTACAAGTGTTATTTTTATTATTTTCTATTTTCTGAGATCAACCATCCAATTAGAGTTTATTGTTTGGCTTTCTAGGGAAAAATTTTCTGGTTTCACAGATAGATGTGAAATAATTAAGATAATTATAAACATTACTAAGGTAACCTGAAAAAGTGGTGAGAATAAAAAAAGGTTTCAGTTTTCATTTACTTATATGGAATTATTCAAAGATTGCAAGCAGTAAGGTTTTTGGTTGACTTTTCTTAGTATTATATTTCAGATGTTCTAAAGACTTACATCATTTCAGATAAATTCTAAAGACATCATTTAATCCTACTAATAAGCAAACAAACATAAAATGGCCTAATACAGTGACATAGATACAAAAAGCTTTTACTCTTGAACCTAATTCTTCCAGAGTGATGTTCTTTCAATAAATCTTTAATTCTTAAATTACATTTCGCAATCTTTGCAGTAATTAAAGTACCGATGTGTGAGGATAGACTTTGTATGAATTTTGCTGTCTTCATCATCAAGATGTAACACTCTGTGCCCACTTCTAGGACAAACTTTCTCACCATCCATCCTGACTAGTTACTGCATTTGGCAAGTCTGCTAGATGGTATCTAGTGTCTACATTGAGATACTGAATCTAAGTCTTTGCTGGTCAGCCAACACTGGTGTGTCCTTGTGTAGGATAGTTCATTTTTACTTGCTCAGCAGTGCCCAGCATGACTTGTTCTTCTTACTTGGATAGTTTGTGAGATGGGAGGGAAGTGGCCATAGAGTACCATAACATGGCCCTTAATACAAGCGGATCTTCTCTCTCTAACATATTCTGTTGATGTCATCTTTTAGGTGTAAGACTTAGTTGTCATCACTTTTCTCATTCTGTGGTTCAGGTTTCTAAACTTTGCTCTTGTTCAGTGAAAGAAAGGTCCAGAGTATCTAGCAAGGGAGGTTAACCAGGTGTTTATTCCTTTGATTAAGTTTCTGTGGCTGACTTTGGTTTCATGAAGTTTTCTTGTTCTCTAAAGATATTCTTTTATTATATCTTTTCTTTTCATCTCTGTTTTTGATGCTGTCAGCTTTTAAGATTCCCAAATATTTGCACTTTTATTATTTTTCTCTTGACAAGTTTTTCTTACTGATTCTAACAAGTGGTTTTCACTCAACCCCGAGTGTAAATACTTATATTCCATTTACTCTCTTACGTATTGGTTATCATCATTATCGTTGTTAGTGCTGTTGCTGTAAAGCTTTTAGTTTGATATTATTGTTGGTTATTGAAATTTAAAGATCATTAGTTGTTGATGTTATTTCAAGATTGCTAGTTTAATATCCTGATTGATTGTTGAAATAATAATCTCCTAGTTGATTGACAAAATTTAAAGAATTGAAGTTTATTATTATTATCAATTATTATTATTATACTCTTTTGAGAGTTTTTCCCACCAGCATTAGCTGGTAGTTTCTCACTGGAGTTTGAATGACAGCAAGTCTCCTCAAGTCTCCAGGCTTCTTCTCAGGACCAATTACAATTGCTATCACCATCACTTTCATGTTCCACAGTTTTTAGCCCTCTAGCAAGGTCTAGGTAATTATCTTTCTTTTTGCTTTCTTTGGTCAGCTGGGATGGCAAAGTCCTTGATTCAGCAGGGTTTTTTTTTTTACTGCTTAGATCTGGTCATCTGGCTGAGATTAGGCGATCCATTTGTATCTTAAAATCCCAGAGAAGTTTATGCGTCTCATTCTCTGGTCATCTGGCTGAGATTAGGCGATCCATTTGTATCTTAAAATCCCAGAGAAGTTTGTGCGTCTCATTCTCAATGAACAAATAAAGTAAAAAAGTAAAGCTGACGACTTTAGTCAAGGGCGACCAGAAGGTTCTCTTTTCAATAGCTACTACACAGAGGTGTAGGGTAGGGCGTTACTCCTTTCCCTGGGTTGTGCATATATCATTTGTTCATTATTATTATTTTTTACTCATTAGAGTTTTTCACATCAGCGTAAGCTGATGGGATTTCACTGGAGATTGAGTGACAGCAAGTCTACTTAAGTCTCCAGGACTCTTCTCAGTATTCTGGCCGTTTTCAATAATGCTGTTGTTTGGATGGTCTCCACTCAGTCGCCAACTTCTAAATCTTCGAGGCCCTTTAATTATTATTATTATTATTCTCCTCCTCCTTGTAAGTGTTTTTACACCATCTCTAACTGGTGGTTTTCCCTAAGATCCCAGTGACAGCAAGTATCCTCAACTCTCCAGGATTCTACTCGTTTGAATTAGCTTAATTTTTTTTGTTTCACTGCATTTCAACCTTTCTTATTTAAAGCCAAACCTGTCCTTTTAGATAAACAGTAGTGGCACTATTTAACCTATAGCTGGAGGATTGATTCTTTTAAGTATTCAAGCTGATCTCAGTAGTCCTGTGGTTTGGACAATCTTGATTTTTCCTTTGATTTCCAATTCCTCAAATTTCTTTTCCAAGTTCTTTGGAACTATTCCAATTATTCCAACTCTGGCTGGTATCACTGTCACCTTCTTTAATTTTTTGCACATGGCATTCAGTATCAACACAGCACTGTGAAATTTATAGCAAACATGAAAATATTATAAGACAATATAATAGTAGTATTTCATTTGAAAAAATAAACACTAAAATATATACTAAAAATAAACACAAAAATAAATGCTAAAAAATAAACACTAAAATAAAGATTAAAAAAGGAACACTAAAATACATACTAAAAATAAACACTAAAATATATACTTAAAATAAACACAAAAATAAACACTAAAAAAATGAACACTAAAATAAAGATTAAAAAATGAACACAAAATACATACTAAAAAATAAACAATGAAAAAATAAACACTAAAATACATACTAAAAAATAAACACAAAAATAAACACACAAAAAATAAACACTAAAATAAAGACTAAAAAATGAACACTAAAATACATACTAAAAAATAAACAAGACTAAAATAAACACAAAAATAAACACACAAAAAATAAACACTAAAATAAAGACTAAAAAATGAACACTAAAATACATACTAAAAAATAAACAAGACTAAAATAAACACAAAAATAAACACTAAAATAAAGACTAAAAAATGAACACTAAAATACATACTAAAAAATAATTAATGAAAAAAATAAACACAAAAATAAACACTCAAATAAAGACTAAAATACATACTAAAAAATAAACAATGAAAAAATAAACACTAAAATAAACACTAAAAATAAACATTGAAATAAACATTGAAAAATAAACACTAAAATAAACACTAAAATGAACACTGAAAAATAAACATTGAAAAATAAACACTTAAATAAAACACTAAAAAAGCACTAAAATAAATACTAAAAAATAAACATTAAAAAATGAACACTAAAATAAAGTTAAATGAAAACATGAGGTAGAAATTACGAAAAGAAGTTAAATACGAAATTACGAAAAATGAAGAAAATTTGAGAATAGCTTTTAAACTTGTTAAATTTAATTTTTTCTAGAAAATGAAATAGAATCGTTTTTTGGATGAGCTTCACCAACCAATCTGGAACCTCAGTTATCTTGATCACTAATCCACAGTTCAATGATTTTTTTTTTAATTATCTGAAGCTGATAATTTTTCTCCATATTAGTTTATGATCACTATGATGATCACCAATTTCATATTTAGGATGTAATCTCAAGACCTCTAAGAATTTGCAAAATTTCAGCTTAGTTTGGCACTGAGATTGGCTATATCAGGTGCTTGGTTGGAGGGAAGATGTTTTAATCAAGTCTGACTCTCTAATGACTAATATTAGTACCAGTTTCGTTTGGTTTCTTAGTTTAATGGCATATCAACCCTTGTAGGTTATTTAATGTCAAAGCCATCCTTTTACAAGAACAGCAGTAATGCTATTTAACCTATAGCTGGGAGGATAAGGGGGTTCATACCTTTTCCAAGGGTATTTGTCCGAAAGTGTAATAGCATGACTGGAGTTTGAACTTGCTTACTACGATTCTGCAGTCCAGCGCTTTAACCATTACACCATGAGGACATCCCCCAGTATTAGTTCATCCATGATATACTCACAATTAACACAATGGAAGGAAAAACAAGAAATATGTATTTGTATATCATCTGATGGTCAGGCTCCAGTCCTGAAGCTTTTGGGGAACGTGAAGTACCCTTCATTGCCATTACTCCCAGGTCCACTCATTCAGAATGGGATAACCGAAACTAAGTCATAGTTATAGTTCAAACTAATGTGTTTTACGCCAATATAGAAAAATATTCACGGGAGTTTGGATTTGTTTATAATTTTTTTCTCCTAATGTGAGTTTATTTTTACCACAAATTGTGGCATTTTTGCATGAGTATGTGCGTATTTTCTCAAGTTACTGTGTAAATTTTCTGTTTTAAAACATATGTCATCATCATCATCATGTCATGCCACTTGCATGGATATCCCTGACCCTCTCTCGCCACTTCTCCCTATCGTTAATCATATTTACCAACCCCTCCGCTCGGGCAGGATATGACACAAGGTCAATTTTTAAGAAGAGTTTAACAGGTTTTTTAATTCAGAGTTTTCCTTCTCCTAGACGAGTTGCCTTACCAAGGCTGAAGAACCCAGTCTGCCCTACTATTTACCCATAGCTGGAGGGAGAATAATTGGATTCATACCTTTCCAAAGGGTATTAGTGCTATGTGAAATGCAATCAGTCTCGTCCCTATCGTTCATCGCCTCCAGCAGGTCTTCAGCACTACATTCCGTATCCTCACATAGCTGCTGTATGTATGTTCGAGCTGGTCGTCCTGCTTTTGCTCGGCCATATGTTGGGATCCATAGGAGTACATCACTTATGAGCTCGTCTCTGCTTCTCTAGCAGTGTCTTGCGTGTCTGGTTCGTCTAACTTGGATAGTTTTCGTGATGGGAGACAGGTGGCCGTATAGTTGATGCTTTGTGGGGTGTTGCTGCCAGGACTTGTTCAATATTGCTCACAACATTCTTGTGTAATTGCTGTCTAGCTTCTTCTCCAGCCGTTTTGTTAGTGTCCAAGTGGTACATCCATACAGCAGCATCGACATGGAAGAAACTGCGTTTCATTTTATTGGTCAGCTTTGATTTCCATATGATTATCATAATGTAAACAATATGTCTTCTTATTTTTAGTCAGTACAAACAGAAAAAAAAAGTTTAACAAAATGTTAGATTTAGGTTATTGCTAATGTGCTGGACTACAACATCATAGTATGTGAGTTTAAACTCCAGTCGATCTTATACGTTCACTTTTAGACAAATACTCTGAGAAAAAGTATAAACCGCCCATGCTTCTCGCTATGGCTTAGATAGTAACTCTACGATTCTTCTACAAGGATGACTTAGACATTAAGTCGCTAAAGTTGATAGACCATTAAAAAAAGAAACCATAACAAACCAAAATTTCAGTCCAATTTTGCTTTTACAAATTTTTAAAAATTCACTGCATTATCATTATCATCATGCCACGGCGCCAGCACGGATTTTCCTGACCCTCTCTCATCACCCGTCTCTATCATCCATCACTCCTGGTAGGGCTTCCAGGCTACATCCTGCATCGGCACAGAGCTGTTGTATATAGGTTCTACTTGGTTGTCCTGCCTTTGTTCGTTCATGTGAAGGGGTCCACAGGAGTATGCCGCTCATGAGTTCATCCCCACTTTTCCAGCAGTATCCCGCATGTCTGGTTTGTCTAACTTGGATAGTTTTCTTGATAAGTGTTAGGTGGCCATACAGCTGCTGTTGCTTTGTGGGGTGCTGCCTCCAGGACTAGTTCAATATTACTCACAGCATTCTTGTGTAGACTGTATTATACACAAGCATTTTTCCCCCGAAATTCGTAGTCCAAAGTTAGGGGTCGTGTAATACATAAGTGTATGCTATACACCAATAAAAAACTAAAGTTGGCAACCCAAGAGCTCCCTTTTCAATAGCTACTACACTGAGGTGTAGGAGAGAGCACTACTCCTTTCCTTGGATTGCTCCACTTTACCCTTGATAGGTACCTTATAATGCTGTGTTAAGCAAGGAGGTATCAAGTACCATTTTTTGAGTCTTTGGTATGACTTGACATGGGATTGAACCCTAGTCTCCGAGCCATTGGCCAACATTCTACCCACTAGGTTAAATGGGCCGAATGAAAGTAATAATGATTTCTAATTTGATAAAAAAAAACAGATGGGGAAGAGAATCACCAGCTAAGCATTTGGGACTGGAAATAAACCACTTGTTCACTTTTAGTTGGATTTCTTTGTTGATAGGTATTTTACCCATAACTACAGGGAGGAGGAGGATTAATTGAGTTCATAGTTTTCCCAAGGGTATTAGTCCGAAAGTGAACGTAATAGCGCTGCTGGGGTTCGAACTCGTTTACTACGATGTCTTAACCACTTTAACCACTTCACCATAGAGACTTCCCCTTGTTCACTTTTGTCAAGTTTTAATCACATGTAAATGTCTAATGACAGAGAGTAATGAGAGAAAGTACATGAACAATAAATAAATGAATAAATAAAATTCTAAAACAAAACAAAACAACCTCTAACCATTGTAGAATTAAACTTGTTTATCAATTTCAGTTTATTTAAAACTTTTCTTGGGACGTTGTTACGGCTCTTTTTTCTATTCTTTTCTAATCTTCCCTTTTTCTCTAAAAAAAAAAAAATTATTTTGGTTCAAGCACAGCCCTTAACAACAAGCGAAATAATAAAATAAAATGCTGACAATGTAGATATATAAACAACAATTGAAACTCTTTATTTATATTTATCCTTCTACTTTCATTTTTTCCCTAATTTCTTCTTTAATTTGCCTTTTCATTTCCTCACTTTTATGTTCTTCCACGTTTAACATTTTGATCTCCCTCAATTTGTAAGTAATAAAAATGAAGAAGGAAGAGAAGCGATGTAGACGTGGGTGGAGGGAAAGGAAAGGCAGACGAGGTGGAGGGGAACAAAACATACAAAAACTGCCTCAAGAAATTTAAGAGGGTGGGGAAAAGGGCACGTGAAAAGTCTTATAAATTGTTTTTATTTTTATTATTATTAAATTTATTTGTCATTTTACTCTTTATTCTGTAAGTAAAAGATTTTCTCAAGAATAAGCAACAAAACAAGAAGCTGACGTCGGGAGAGACGGAAGAGGAGGAAATTGTGTTTGTGTGTATATATAAAAATAGAGAAACAATTTCGTTCATTTTCGATTCCTTCTTGCCAGTTATTCGAGTTTGTTTGGATTTTTCTGAGAGGGATTTTTCTACAAAGACGTCTTAATTAGAACGCTGTGAAAAAGGGAGTTTAAAAAATTACATAAAAGGAAGAGAAGGAGGAGGAGGCAGCGAGATCAGAAAATTAAATAAGTAAAACTCCGTACTCAACTGGCAAGAAACTAAGATAAATAGTTTCCCCACGTAAAAGGGGCGCACGATTATAGAGAATTCTTGCAATAGAATATATCACTTCGCATTTTCAGCTTTCATTTTGATATTTGCGGTGATTATATATATATATATATATATATAGATCGATAGATAGAAAGATAGAGAGGGGTATACGATGTTAGAACTAAAAAAAACAAACACCTAATAATTACGTTATGCATATAAATGTTTTTTTCTGTGTTTTTAATGGCATATCAACATTCGTGGGATATTTAATGCCAAAGCCATCCTTGTAGTAGAATACCAGTGGTACTATTTAACAAATAGATGGAAGAGGGATAAGATAGTTCCTACCTTTCCCAAGGCTGTTTGTCCGAAAGTCAATGTAATGGCGCGAGTAGAGTTCGAACTAGTTACTATGATGCCACAGTCCAGTTTAGTCTGGTCTGTGTTATTTGTTTAACGGCACATCAACTCCTTATGGGTCATTCAATGCCGAAATCTAATCAATTTGTAAATGTTGGATTATTATCATAACTATTTATATTTAGTTTGGTTTGGTCTGAGTTATTTGTTTAACGGCATATCATCTCCTTATGGGTCATTCAATGCTGAAATCTCATCAATTTGTAAATGTTGGATTATAATCATAACTATTTATATTTAGTTTGGTTTGGTCTGAGTTATTTGTTTAACGGCATATCAAGTCCTTATGGGTCATTCAATGCCGAAATCAAATCAATTTGTAAATGTTTGATTGTAATCATAACTATATTTTCAATATTCCATCGCATTAAAAAAAATTATACTTCTGTTTATCTAGAATCATGAGTTTTCACAATTATATTATATCAACTATTTCCTTCACATACAAGTAAAATGTATAGTTAAATGATTTCAATTATTCTCATCAAACAGTAATAATTCTATTTAATAATAATCATCTATTGCTCATAGTTATATAGTTCCCCGTATTCCTACCAAGTACAAATAATTTTCAAATAGATTTATAGGACCCTAATGGACAAACAATAATAATGAAATTGAAATTCCTTGCGTTAGTTTCAGTATAAACATGACAATAGAAATATCTGGCATCCGGTAAGAAGTCAGGAACCCGATTGCTTCTCGGGAAACCAAAGAACGAACGAAAATTCAGCCGCACTTTGCAGAAAAGACAGGTAAAGAGCCGAGCTGTACTTTATATGTCACGATCTGCACTCTCCGAAAAAAACAAAAAACAAAACCTCACGCAATATAGCAGTCAGAAACGGCGATCCATCACACAGTTCTCTGACCACAAGGTGAACAGCCATTAGTGTTACTATAGTACATTATTAGTAAGCTGGATACGATACATAATTCGTTTTACTGTGATCAGAATGTATTAGAAGGACAGAAAAAAAAAACCTTTTTTTCTTTCGTTTAATAATTTGATTCTGTAAAAAACATCAAAATCATTTTAAAAAATCTATTATTAAATTCTATTGAAAATATCATTTGCATTATTTTCCAGAAATTTATCTCTAAGAAACACAAAATAACTAAAATATAAAAAAAATACGTCACCTTGATAGATTGATGGTGATAAAATTTCGATCTCTTGACGTTATACTTTTACTTTAACATCTAAAATTAAATGAAGATGCCAATTGGTCGTTCAGATACTTATGAGCAGTATGTATATATATATATATATATATATATATATATATATATATATATATATGAGAGAGAGTGAGTGAAACGTGTATTGAGATAAAAGCAACTAAAATTAGGATGATAAAGGATATAACTAGTCAAAATCATTAATAATGATTCTATTAATGAAAATACTACTTTGTTTACGAGAGAGAATGTTTCAATCTAAGATCATGTTTAAAAAAGCTTCATCAATAACTAGAGCTTTATCACACACACACACACACACACACACGCACATATATATATATATATATATATATATATATATATATATATATATATATATATATAGATAGATAGATAGATAGATAGATTGATAGATACCTTCACATGCGCGCACGATTGTTTGTAAACGCAGGGTTTCTCGCACTTGTAAAAGTGATTTGCGTGTATTGCGAGAAAAGGCAACTAAATACTAGAACGACAAGGATACTACTAGTCAAAATTATTAATGATAATTCTACTTATCAAAATTCAACTATGTTTACGAGATTGAATGTTTCAACTACTCGAAACTTACATCTAAAAAAAAAAAAAAAAGAAGTTATTTTTCTTTCCAATGCAAATTGTTCCTCACTTTCGTAGAAGTAACGACTTGAGTGAGTAGTGATAAAAACCAAGTAGAATTAGAAAGATGAAGGATACTGTAGTGTTTTGTGAACTGGGTTTAGTTACACAAGATTAAGAAACAAGAGATGGACACGTGTTGCCTATAGTAGCAGTAAACCTTTATTGACTAAATACCGGAAATTAAGAAAGAACTATAAGCGGTCTCTTAGAGGACAGGGGAGATAACCCTACTGATACTTACAGTCAAAATTATTAATACTGAGTCTATAAATGAAAATTCAAGTATGTTTATGAGATGTAATGTTTCAGCTAATCTAAGATCATTTTTTCAGCTATATTTGTTTCCAGTGCATACTGTTTCTCACTGTCGTAGAAATGATGATGTGAGCGAATTGCGATAAAAAGCAGGTAGATTGATTGATTGATTGATTGATTTGTTTTATGGCATTTCAACCCTTTTTCATGTTATTTAATGCCAGTTCCAGTTAATTTGGTTATCAGTTTTGCTGTCCTAAGTGTTTAGTATTAGTTATCATCATCATCATATCGCGCTGGTAGCACGGATATCCCTGACCCTCTCTCGCCACTCCTCCCTATCGTTCAATCGCCCGAGGTAGGTCTTCAGGACAACATCCCGTATCCTCACATAGCTGCTGAATGTATGTTCGTGCTGGTCGTCCTGCTTTTGCACGGCCATGTGTGGGGGTCCATAAGAGTACATCTCTTATGAGTTCGTCCCTGCTTCTCCAGCAGTGTCCTGCATGTCTGGTTCGTCTAACAATCTAACAAGACGTTTAGTATTAGTTATAGTGTTTGAATTATATATATATATATATATATATATATATATATATATATATATATATATAATATAAGCATTAATATTTCTCTTAAAAGTTAATTATCGAACGTAACATGAAAAGAAAATAAATTAAACAAATAAATAAAAAAGTTATATTACCGTAATTATAACTGACGAAATTTGAAAATAAAATAAATAGGTAAAGAAACGGAAATTCAACTTCTTCCCCCTCCCCCTCCACCCCACGTATCTATTCTGTTTTATTTATCCATTGGATCTGAAGAAGTCCTGTTATATTTTTCTTCGTGTTTTTAGTTTGCACCAGAAACTGAAAAACAAGATGAAAATAAATTTATAATCCTAAATTAACCGGTCTTTGGTTTTTTCTTAAAGAAATATTGCTCTGTAAAAAATTACACTGAGCTCTCCACCAGGAAAATTTAAATGTTCAGCTCCTGAATGATTTTCTTGTCCTGAAGGAATTACTCCAAACTCTTGTTTAACTGAACCGAATAATTATATATATATACGTTGGGCTCATAGCCAAGTGGGTAGAGTGTTCGCCAATGGTCGGGGAGACCTGTGTTCAATCCCAGGTCGGGTCATACCAAAGACTTTAAAAATAGTACTTGATACTTCCTTGCTTAACACTCAGCTATATAAGGTATGTATCAAGGGTAAAGTGGAGCAATTCAGGGAAAGGAGTAGCGCGCCCTTCCCTACGCCTCGATGTAGTAGCTATTTAAAAGAGAGCCTTTTGTTCGCCCTCAACTACGGTCGCCAATTTTACTTTACTTATATATATAAATAAAATTTTATATAGACCTATTGCTTTTAGAAATGCTAGTATTTTGTCAACTTCGATATGTTCAAATAGTTATTTCATGTTGTTTACAGTGCATAACTATTGTCTTTTTAGTGTTAGGTCAATACAATTAATCAATAGGTTTTTTTACTGAATATGGAGCGCGACATCCCACACACCATAGTGGTTGTTCTAGTTTGAGTAGACAGGAATGAGTGATGTCTATGTATTCAATACGTAGACGGGATAGAATATTTTCTTCCCTGCAAGATTCGTTATCTCCCTCCATCGATTCTCTAATTTCGGAAAAAGCAGGTAGAAATAAGATGAAGATTGATACTTGTCGAAATTAGCATTAATAACGACGGTGTGAATGAACATTAAAATATCATCAAAATTCAATCGCTTTTTTGTTTGCTTGACAGTGTGTACAAACAGGAAGATGTTGAAAGATTTTTTATGAAAGACATTTTACATTTTGACATGGACTGGAGAGTGACATTTTTTTTTTTTTTTTTTTTGGTAGGGTGACCTTTTTTTGGCTTTCTTTTTAAGATTATGATTAATCTAATAATCAATGGTTACTTCTTGTTTCTTTAATGCATTTGTCTGCATAAACAATAAATAAATAAATGAAATAAGCATCCGTTGCCTCCTTTCCAATAAGTTCCACTGCATATTTTCATCACATCTGTTCACTTTCCCTAAGGGAGGCACATTTTTACAGAAGGCCTCATTTCTGGATAATTTTCTTATTTTGCCAAAGCCATCTGGAAGATCCTATACACAGACACACATACGTTTTGTTTACCAAAAGGTGTTTTGGCAGACGGGGCTGAGGGAGGGCGGTATCGGATAAGAAAAATACACAACATTTTTTAAAAATTAAGAAATGGATGAAACTTTTTTTTTTCAAGCAAGAAAATTCACCGATAAGGACACAAAGAAAATAACTAAAACACACACACACACACACACACACACACACACACACACACACACACACACACACACACACAAATAAATAAATAAAAAGAAGAGAAAACAAGTATCTATCTCCCTAAAGGGGAGCAAATGGTGTTTATTTTCAAGCGAAAAGAAAACTTATATTGGAGATACATTTGAAGGTGTGGGAAAGGAAAGATAAAACGAGGAAAAGAAAAAAGATTTCTTAAAATTTTTTTCTAATTAAAGAAATAGATTTTCACAACGTTTACATTTCCTTATATATATATATGTGTGTGTGTGTGTGTGTGTGTGTATGTATATTTGGCGGGTGGGGGGTGCCTCAACTTAGAATCAGAGTAGAATAACTGTGCTTTCCATAAAGGACCAATATTTCTGCCTAGGATATGACTGTAATAGCTGTGTAAGTCGGCGACTGTAGTCAAGGGTGACCAGAAGGCTCCCTTTTTAATAGCTACTACACCGAGGTGTACGGGAGGTCGCTACTCCTTTCCATGGATTGCTCCACTTTACCCTTGATACGTACCTCGTATTGCTGAGTATTTAGCAAGGAGGTATCAAATACCATTTTAAAAGTCTTTGGTATGACACGACCTGGGATTGAACCCAGGTGTACTCTGTAAAAATTGTTATATTCAGTACATATCAACTCAATATTCAATTACCAAGCTATGAGTAAAATAGTTTGGGCAGACTTGGTTACTTAGTCTTGGTAAGGAGAAGGAAAACTCCGAATTCAAACCAGCTGTACTCTGCTTAACGATTACTCTTGAGTCACATCCTTAAAGTACTGAAGCCGATATGAAGAGGTAAGATAAGATTTTCTTTTGGGGCGTATATATATATAATCAGGTGCCTTGACGACGAAAAATTTCGGAGAGAAAGGGTCTGTGAACAAAAAGTTAGCCATAAATGTCGGTAAATGAATTTTAGACAGATCTAAAATCAACTAATTTAAGACTAACTTTTAAGGCATAATCAAGGCTTTTTATTTTGGTTTAAGGTTCTATCAACTCCCCAAACTTTTACAAATTACATTCATATTTCAAGAACATAGCTTCAGGTATTGCCAAGTTAAATAATTTTTTAGATCAGAATACAAGAGTTACTTCCATCTAACCCAAGTCGAAATTACCACGAGGTTTGCCCCAAGTTGGTATTATTACAAGTTTTGCCTTGAAAGAATACCCGAAGTTTTAAATCCTTCAAGGCTGGCCCAGAGGTATACCGTAAGTGCTGATCAGTCCAGGTTTTTGCCTTGAGATGTTTCAAAAGAGGGACTTTCTTGTGTGAAATTTATCTTCTTCCCAAATCAGATTTTTGCCTTCGGTCTAAATTCATTTTATGAACGTGGTTAATTGCTACCAGGGTTATATATATACATATATATAACGGGGCTTCATTCTTATCTTATGCATGTTGATCTTTAAACAAAATTTTTTAGGACAGTTACGACCTACTCTCTGGATCCATTATACAGAGAATGTCTAAATGATCTCTGAAATTTTGAGATGAAGATTTTCCATTATTCTCTAAAGTGCGCAAAAGACAAATCAAAGTCAAAAGTCTTCAAATGTTTTGGTAGTACATGAAACACAATTTGGCAGACCCGGATGTTTTTGTCGGGGTCGTGAGGGTGACGAACCACACTGGACATTGATTGGTTTGCTTTGATGTTGTATATTGACCTATGACCCGGCTGGGCTGTCAGAATAGGAAATGCACCTGTGTAAATAACAGGTGCATCCGGTCGAGGAATAGCGGAGTATAACCTTGACCGTGGATGGGTTGAATGAGTGCAATTTGTGACACCCACAAGAAGGTGGACGTTGAACTATTACATAACTTAATGCACAGGAAATTCAATCAGTTGGAGACAAGATGCTGTAGATGAAGCCAGCACCCAGCAGAGGGAGCCCTCAGGGCCCCGATTGAGCAGTTTGGAAACTAGACCAGTTGAAGACAAGATGCTGTAGAGGAAACCAGTACCCAGCAGAGGGAGCCCTCAGGCCCCCGATTGAGCAGTTGGGGATCAGACCAGTTGGAGAGAAGATGTCCCAGAGAGACTGGGCCCCAGGCCCCCGGTTGAGCAGCCCAGGAGAACGGGAAAGAAACGTGGTTATGGCCAATAGAGTGGGGGTCAATATGTTGCAGTTGTTTTCGGTCTCCAACTCCCTCTCACACACAACCCTTTCATATAAAGTGAGAGGTATATTTTTCTAAAGAACTGTGTCGCTCGTCTTCATTGTGTCGTTGTGTTCAGCATGCATGCATCTGTATATGAGTATACAACATTGGCTTTCTGGCATATCAACCATTGTTGGTTATTTAATGCCAAATCCTGTTTTTACATAGATATTAAATATATGATTTGATATATGATTTGTAAACACATTTTGTAGATACACACAGTTAAGTATTAAACAGTTCTATTTTTAACATTTCAATTTAGCCTGAATCATCTGAATTAATGGTTTCAAGTATTGCTATGTATCACTAACAATTCAATTAAACATCAGTCATTTGTTTACATGCAGTTAAATGATCAAACAGTTCTATTTCAAACAATCCAATTTCGCATGACATTTGTTTGCACTTAGTTTAAATGTCAAACATTTCTATTTGACCCATAGATAGGATCTTATCAGGTATTACCACTCCGGGCTCGAGTGGACCAGGGAGCAATGGTAATGAAGAGGTACTCCGCTTTCCCCAAAATTCCAGCATTAATGGAGCCTCATCATCAGATTGTTTAATGTCATATCAAGGACACTCCTGGAGGAGTTCTTTCTTCTTTGCAGAGATGTAGCTGGTGATAGGATTGTGAGATAGAGAACTTGCTTGATCCTCTCAGAGTGCTACTCATCGGATTTAACTCTGTGTCTTGATACAATCTATGGTTTTAGGTTTACCTGACCTTGCTTGGTCGTCAAGGTGTAAGATAATGGCCGAGGGATTCCTTTGGGTTTAGTTAGGCTGAGAACCTTTCGGCTCAGCACATGGGTTAGTTAGGTGCAAACTTGAGTGCATATGTTAACGCAGATGTTAACGCGCGCGCGCGAGGAGGATGTGTCGTTCATAGATGTCAAAATAAAAATCCCCGAGAAAGGTTGACCAGTGGATGTGAATGACGTCATGCACCGGAAGCGTGCGGAGGATTTGGGGAGATTTTGAAAAAGTCAGTTAGTTGAGTGGAGTTGAGTTGAGTTCTGCCTCGGGAGAAAACGGTTGGCTTTCGCTTGCTCGCTGAAGCCATGCCAGTGGCCTTTGTGACGAGTGCCACACGAGATGGGGGAGGGGGGGGAGATGAAAAAGCCAGAATAGAAAGAATGTGTATCTCTCTCCTTATGTCGAAGAACCTTTTAAACTCAAAGGTAATTAATAAGTTTCGTACCTGAACTAAGAAGCCGTAAGTGTTTTTCGTGTTTCGAGATTCCTATGTTCTATGTATATATATTTATGAACGTTTTGCGTACTGATCCATTGCGGATATGTCCATTTCAACGTAGCCGTATCTGGCTACGGTACAAAGGCTCTTGAAACCGAGTGGTATTTAATTTGCTTACTACAACTGCGACCAATTGCGACTTTACCTTTCACGGAAAAAATATTTTTAGTTGTTTCCGCGGCGTTATGACCTAGTTTGAACTCGTAAAACATATTCAAGAATTACACTACGTTGTACGTTCATCACGGAGTAAAGCGATGCACAAAGTGTCTGTGCACCAACTACCACGATACTACCAACCACAGCGGGTATCTTCCACGGTTTAGACTGCTTCGGTCACGTGATATAGGTGCCACAAACTAACACATACCAAAAATACAGCAAAACTTTTGACTACCCACCCACCAGTATTATGGGATTTTTTTTAGTTATTTTTCATTTGATATTAAGCAGAAAATTGTTAGTCATAGTTATTTTATACCGCGCGAGTTTAACTAATAGTTTTTCCACTGGAGTCTGAGTGACAATAACCCCACTTAGGTTTCCAGGACTCTTCTAAGTATTCTGGCTGATTTTAATACTGGCTGCTGGCCTCTTTTCTCGTATACATTGTGCGAGGATGGCGTTTTAAGGGCTCCAATTACAACTGGTATCCCCGCCACCTTCATAGTCCACAGCGTCTTCAGCTCTCTGGCAGGATCCAAGTATTTATCTATCTTTTCATGTTCTTTTCACGAAGCAGCAACATCCACCAGATGACAAATTTCTGTTTTGTTTCTCTATTAACACTAGGTCTGGTATTTAAGTCGGTAGTTGGTGGCTCGTTTGTACCTAAAAGTCCCAGATAATTTTATACGTTTCATTTTCTAAGATAGATTAAGGTTTGTGCATAAACCATGTCATTCTAGTAAAATTTCATCCCCTTGTACAATTTCAAGAAAATCGCCTTTCCTACCCAGTCATGCCTACCCTTGAATTCCTTTTGTGCCAGTTTGTTTATTATGCGATTAACAGTTTCATTTCTGTCACTACATACCCTACATTGCTATTCTTTTATGTATTTCCAAGTTTTACTTTGATATGGCATTATTTTGTGCTACTATTAACCGGGCCATTGACCAAATGAGTAGAGTGTTCACCAATGGTCCGGGAGACCGGGGTTCAATCCTAGGTCGAGTTATACCAAAGACTCAAAAAATGGTACTTAATACCACCTTGCTTAACAGTCAGCATTATAAGGTAAGTATCAAGAGTAAAGTAGAGCAATCCAAGGAAGAAGTAGCGCCCTCCCGTATACCTTGATGTAATAGGTATTGAAAAGGGAGCTTTTGGGTCACCCTCGACTAAGGTCGCCAACTTTACTTTTTATTATTAGAGATTCAGTTTCTCTTTAAAGGTTTCCATGTCAATCATTAATATTGCAAGCCTTTCATCACTGCTTGCTCATAGCCATTTGTTGGAGTCTAAGAGACAGCTAGTCTCATCAGATCACCCGGACTTTTCTGAGCATTCTAATCGATCTTAACAAATGAGTGGTCCCAATCGTTTCGATTCTTACTCTGATTTCCAGGTCCCCTAATTCCCTTTCCAAGTCTTTGGGGACCGGTCAAAGCGAACCAATTACAATTAACATCATCGTCACTCTCATGTTCGTCAGTTTTTAAGCTCTCTAGCAAGATCCAGGTATTTGTTAATTTTTTTCGCATTCTTTTATTTTTACTATGGTTCGCAGAAATGGCAAAATCCATTATTATCATTTTATTCTCTTCGCCAGTTTTTTAAACCAGAATTAGCTGGTGGGCTTTCACTAGAGTTTGAGTGACATTATTATTATTATTATTATTTCGATTTTTTCTTCAAACTTTTAGTTTTATTCGCTTTTTTTTTTTTTAGAAATTACAACTATAGTGACGTCACCGATAGCAAGAAACAGTGTATATTAAGGGAGAAAGAAGTAAAAGAAGCAAGCTGAAATTTTTAAAAAGTGTTTAAAATTAATAATGCTAACAAGCTTTATCTAAAAAAAAAAACAACAACAAATAAACAAACAAAAGATGCTATCATCATAAATATTTGTGTATAATACATTTACCCACCAGATTTTTAAACCTTAAAGTTATAAGTGCGTATTATAGACGAAAACTAGTATTTCCTTTTTTCCGGACACGTCGGTCATCTTATTCGGAACAGCTTGATCGAAAGTAAGTTATATCTATGGTCCGAACTTACTAATATAAAACTAATACTTCCATTTTATACCGCCACAAAGAAATGGCCACGGGAATGAGAGGTTTGTTTATGATTCAGTTCTTCTATTTTTAACTTATTTTCAGCGAAAGTTTATTACATTTTCGTGGGGAGGGGAGGTTCTCTGATGTAGTGGCTAATGTGCTGGACTGCGACATTGTAGTGAGAGAGTTCAAGTTTTAGTCGCGTTAAGACGTTTACTTTTGGACTTAATACCCTTGGGAAAGGAGTGAACCCTCTTATCCTGCCAGTTTGGGGTTGAATAGCACTAGTACTGTTCTTCTAAAAAGATAGCTTTGACATTAACTAACCCGCAAAGGTTGATATACCGTTAAACAAACTAGGCCAAACATTTTCGTATGAACATGATCATGCCTTTGCACTAAATACTTTATAAATTTTGTGTTTGGAAACATTATATAAGCGATAAGAATTCTTATTTTTAGTCAATGCAAACCGGATACAAAGTTGAACAAATGTCGTATATTGAACCACTGGACAAACAACGAAGGACTCGTAAAAGTAAAGTTGGTGACCTTAGTCGAAGGTGACCCGAAGGCTCCCTTTTCGATAGCTACTACACCAAGGTATAGGGGAGGGCGCTACTCCTTTCCCTGGATGGCTTCACTTTACCCTTGATCCTTACCTTATAATGCAAGGACTCGTAGATATATAAAAATATAATCTATATTTTTATTCTTCGACGGCGACGATTGTGTGTAACAGGAATGCAGAGAGAGTTCGCACATATCTTTCTTCTGTAGCAGGGACCCTTTTTGTGTAGTGCGACGGGCGGAGAACACACACGAGGAGCTGACGGGTCTGCTGGAGTGACCAGCGGGTCTCTCCCTTCGCTTGAGAGACTAGCGGACCTTTCGCCTTTGTTTGAGCGACCACTGGATCTCTACCTTCAGTCCAAATTTACAGACCTTATATTGTCTTTTCAAGTCCCATGCGGAAGTATGAACATCTTCTTCGCCTCACGTATTTTTCTGTTTGTGGCTGGTTATCGGAACTTACATAATTCCGTTTTTTTCCCGGTAATTTGTTGATCTTATCTGCGCACGGAAATATCTGTCACTCTATCCATAGGCAATAAATTATATTCTCTTTCCTGTGAAACCACTTTGTTGATGTTATCTTGCGACTGCATTGAATCTGCTAAGTTCATCCTCACCAGCTAACCTAGTATATTACACAAATGTTAGATTTAGTATCAATTTAGCTGCTACAAATTCGACAAAGCCAATGTGTATTATACACGAGAGTTTGTTTTTCTACAATTTTGTTGCTGGAAGTTTGGTGAGGGAGGTATGTGCAACAACGAATTACGGTAGCAAAATGAAGGGTGTAAAAACTATTACAAAAATAGCGCCGATAGATTGAAAAATGAAGTAGGTCTTCAGTTATAGGTGTTTTTTCGTTTACTGCAATATTATTGATCGCAAAGTTTAGCTGGTAAAGCAGCTGACATGAAAACCCAGGATTTTCTTAGGCAAAAGGAAATGAGAGTTTGAATCTCACCGAGGTTTATCATTTACTGCTCTTTCTGATACATGCGATACCCTCGCTGTTATAATGATAATTACCCAAATGAGTTGGGGGGGTGTCCTCGTGGTGTAATGGTTAAAGCGATGGACTGCGGAATCGTAGTACGCGAGTTCGTACTCCAGTCGCGCTATTACGTTCACTTTTGGGCAAATACCCTTGGGAAAGGTATGAACCCCCTTATCCTCTCAGCTATGGGTTAAATAGTACCACTACTGTTCTTCTAGGAGAATAGCATTGGCATTAAATAACCTACAAAGGTTGATATGCCATTAAACAAAGAAACCAAACCAAACCAAACTAAATGAGTTGGGGAAAAACAAAACAAAAACAAAATAAAGGAGATGAAGTAGAATACTAGTTATAATTATAACTATCATTGTTGTTGTTAACAATAATAATAATAAGAAGAAGAAGAAGAAGAAGAGGAAGAAGAAAGAGCGTAAATGCCAGTGGCATCTGCCCGTCTTGTAAGGCAGAGAATCCGATTGTGGATCTGGGCGGAAAACCATCAGTTGCCCATGAAAATAACATTCTCTCTCCACACCGCCGATATTTTCCAAGGGAAAGACAAGGGTTGGGGCCAATACAATTTGGTCCAAGTGTTGTCAAAGGAATTGCCAGAGTGAGATTTAAGACAATAACAGATTGCCTTAAAGACTCCTGGCTTCTCATTCAGTGTTTTCTTTCTCTAGATTCGATTTATGCCTTTCTCGAGGGCAGTAGTTAAAAGGGAATACAAACATCCTAGACCAGGATTTGAACTCTGTTTACCTGTACCATTTCTAAACTTATAACCAATATCCCACGCACAACACCGCGTATCTTTTATAAAGAGATAAATACATTCTGCTTTGTTATATATCAGTGCATTAATATAATTCAAAAACAGGAAGAAAAAAGAAAGTCAAGTAAGAGAAAAACATAAGATAAAGGAGAAAAGAAAAGAGAGAGATAAGGAAGGAAAAAAAGGAAGGCGACAAGGAAGGGAAAAACGCGACAAAGGAAGAAGAAAAAAAAAAGAAAGGCGACAACGAAGGAAAAATAAGAAAGGTGACAACGAAGGAAAAATAAGAAAGGTGACGAAGAAAAAACACAACAAAGACAACAACGAACGAAAAAAAAGAAGAAAAAGGCGACAAAGAACGAAAAAAAAAGGCGACAAAGAACGAGAAAAGAAAGTTGACAAGGAAGGAAAAAAGAAAGGTTACAAAGAATGAAAAAAAAAAAAAAGAAAAGAAAAGCGACAAGGAAGATAAAAACAACTCTAAAGAAAGGAAAAAAGAAAGGTGACAAAGAGATAAAAAAGGAAGGCGATAAGCAAGGAAAAGGGATCAAAAGAAGATAGAGAAATACTCGTAAAAGAAAGAAGGAAAAAAAAAACTTCTACAAGAAGGAAAATAATGAAAACGGAAGAAAAGAAAGAAAAAGAAGAAAGCTTTGAAAAGAAAGAAAAAATTTTAAAATGCTAAAGAAAGAAAACAAAAAAAAAATTGGGAAAATTTTGTGGGGCTCCAAAATCCATGAGTAGGGAAATAAATGTTTCTAAATGAGTGTATGAATGACAAAGAATGAAAGTGACGAGTCGAGTATTATTCTAAAGGTGTGACCCTGGTGATAGGTGGTTGGGATGTGGAGGGGATTCCTTTTTGACGTCAAATGACCAGAAGAAACCTTTGCTCCCATCATCATCATCATCATCCTCAGTATTTGTGTGTTTATTTGGCACTTCCCATTCTCACAACCCCACACACTCAAATCTCCCCTCTCCCTACTACCGGAATCTCTTTAAGCGATTAAGTGAATGAATAAACGCCTGAATAAGAATTTTTCTTTAGCTGTACACAGAGTCCGACCGGAATGAGGAGTGAGGAGGTGTAGGAAAGATTTCTAAGATGGTAGTGATGTGATCAAGAGGTCGAAGTAAAGGGAGGTAGACCTACCAGTAGTGCATAGGGGCCTTGGATTTTTATCCTGCTGCTTCAAGAAATAGGAAAAATGTTAAAGGTGTTGAATTGTCAAGATGTTACAACAGTACGGTGACCTGTAACACTAAAAATTATCAAAGGTTGTAACCTGGGATGGGGCTTGAGGGAAAGGGAAGAAGGTGATAATTATGAGGCTAGAAAATGCAGGGTTAGGGTTGCAGTGGAAAAATATGCACCCCACCAATCCCTAAATCACCCCCACCAATTTTTATCTGTCCCCATCTCATCTACTTCTTAATTTCTTTTATTTATTTATTTTTCTTTGGTAGATTAGAATTAAAAGCAGCAAATATTAAAAAGGCTGAAGCAGGATTACTTGCAGTTGTAATCAAACTAGATTTGCCTTGAAAATCTGTATTACAAAATTCTGGCAATTAACTGGACTTGGAATCTGACTACCTTGAAAAACTGCATTACAAACTTCTGGCATTGAGCTCGACTTGAAATGTGACCGCCCTTATGGAATTAAAAACAATAAAGCAATTGATAGTTACAATTTTAATACTGCCATAGTATTTCAGCAAAGGTGAGAGAGCCCGAGACAGGTGTCATGGTAAAGTTCTCAGGAAGAGAGCTGGTGTGTTAATAAGGATGTAGAATTCATTGTGCTTAGTCTATCTCCCCCTTCCCTCTTTTGTATGACATATGCCAAATACCAAGCATGCATACAAGTAGATCTTTACAACAGTATTAATAGGCTTATACTATTTACCCAACCCCTCCGCTCGGGCAGGATATGACACAAGGTCAATTTTTAAGCGGAGTTTAACGGGTTTGAATTCAGAGTTTTCCTTCTCCTAGACTAGTTGCCTAACCAAGGCTGAAGAACCTAGCTGGAGGGAGAATAATTGGATTCATACCTTTCCCAAGGGTATTAGTGCTATGTGAAATGCAATCAGTCTCGTCCAGGATTTGAACTCGTGTCGCCGTGTCCATTTCCTACGACGATAACGACTACACCACGGGCACCAGTATTAATAGTAAAAGCAGCAATTCCGACAACATTACCAAAATTAAGCAGTGATTATCTTTTTCAGTACTTAGACGAATGACATTAGGTGCAGTGAGCAGCTGGAGCTGTATATATATATATATATATATATATATATAATGAAAATGATTCCAACGTGACCCTGAGCTCTGTCTCATGTATTGAGCACTTTATTACGTTTTAGCTTACATAATTCTGTCGGTGTTTTTTCATTTAACTAGACATACGTGCCACTTGATTATTTTCAAGTAGCACGTGCGTTTTTCGTCTTTTCTCTTTTTACAAAATTTTTCCCCCAGATAGCAGTTTGTAGAATTAGCAAATCGTACAATCTGTTTTTTTTTTCACACCAACAGAATTATAGATTAGATATAAAGATTGATATATATATATATATATATATAGTTTCATATTTATAAGTCAAGAGTGCTCAATATTAGTGATAGACTATATGTAGATCTAAGTTTGAAACGTGTAGACAGATAATCAACAGCACTTAGTAACTGTCAGTTTCTCGCCAATGCGGTTATTAGACCAAGAACTCTTCGTCTGGTGATCACATAGGTAAGAAACTGTCAAATACCAAGTACCGTTGTCTCTGTGTTTATCCAATTCAAACTTTATCTATCTATCTATCTATCTATCTATCTATCTATCTATCTATCTTGTTTACCATATTTGATAATTGAAATATCGTAATATTGTTCTGCATTCATAATACTGACTTACATTTCACTGATTTTGACCGTTTTTAGCAGTAAATTATATCAATATATATAATGAATATATTTTAGTTTTTATATATATTTAATAGTATGGAGGCTTATCTGCAACCAGTGGTTTCATGCCGTCTTTCCACAGCAATCATCTGGAAGAAAAAGCATGTAGATATTTACAACAGTATTAATAGGCTTTTTCTACTAATCCTCCAAGTGAAATAGTGACAACCATAAACAGTTGTTGTACACACGCACACACATATATATATATATATACATTGGCATAATGGTTAAAGTGTTTGCCAATAGTCCGGGAGCCTCGGGTTCAATCCCTGGTCGATTTATACCAAAGACTCAAAAAAGGGTACTTGATGTGTCCTTGCTAAAAATCAGCATACGGTGCGGATCAAGGGTAAGTGGAGCAATCCAATGAAAGGGGTAGTACTCTCTCCTACTCCTCGGTGCAGTGGTTATTGAGAAAGGAGTTCTTCAGGTCACTCTCGACTGTGGTCGGCCAACTTATTTTATAAATATATATATATATATATATATATACACAGGCCCGGCCTTAAAAATTGAGGCCGTGCATTTAAAGGGGCCCTGCGCAAGAATGTAATCAACCCTCGGCTCGAGTACACGTAACAATACACTGCAATATGTATATTCCCAATTGGACCCCACATCTCTAAAAGCTGATCCTTCAACACACTGTTCACACTGGGTCCTCACTTTTGAAGCCCTATGTCAGAGTAACCAAAGCTTCGTATATACATGTGTGTGAGGGGGGGGGGGTGAGGGAGAGAGGAAGAAGTAGAAAAACATCAACAAATAAATGAGAAATAAGTGGAAAGTGAAAATGAAATCGAAAACACAAACAAAAACTAAAAAAGATGAAAAAGAAAGAAAACAAATGCCTAAATGATTGAAATGAGAGAAAAAAACAAAAAAACAAAACAAACAAAAATAGAAGTTGTAGATTGGAAAAAGAAAAAAAAGAAATGAAATAAAAAAGTGAAAAAGAAAAAGGTTTCAGATAGAAAAAGTGCAAAAGAAAGAAAGAAAGAAAGAAAGAAAGAAAGAAAGAAAGAAAAAAATGGTGCGGGGACACAGAAAGAAATTAGAGAGAAACAACAAGAAATAGAAAAGAAAAAAAGGAGGAACAGAAAGAAATTAGAGAGAAACAACAAGAGAAAGGAAAAAAGGAGAAGAACAGAAAGAAATTAGAGAGAAACAACAAAAGAAAGAAAAAGCAATAGAAAGTAAACAAACAAATAAAGAAATGCACCCCCACCCCAAAAAAAACAAAGAAAAAAGTGAAAGAGAAAGAAAATGAAAAGAAAAAAGGCAAACAAAAGGAAAAAGAAAAATAAGATCAGAAAGAAAAAGGATAAAGAAAGAAAATAGACAGAGAAAAAAGTCAGGAAAGAAAAAGGAATTGAAGAAAGAAAGAAAAAGGAAAGAAATGTGAAGAAAAAAGGCATAGGAAAGAAAAATAGATAGAAAAAGTGAAAAGAAAGAAAACAAGAGAAAGAAATAAAGAAAACGAGGGCAAGAAAAAGCAAAAGAAAAAAGCAGAGAAAGAAACACATTAAACAAAAAGTAGGCAAATGAAAGTAATATATAAGGAAAAAGCAGCAGAAAAGGAAAAAAAAAATAACAAAAAAGCAAAACAAAAAACAAAAGTAGGGTTGAAACCCCCTGCACCCCCCTCAAAAATACGAATAAAAATAACAATAGATAATATAAGAAAAGAAAAACTATGAAAAAAATAAAGAATTATGTAAGTGGGGGGTAGAATCTCAGCCATTGAATATTTGCTCTTTTGTTAACCCTGCCTATTTTTCTTTCTTTCTTTCTTTGTTTTCTTTTTCTTTTCTTCTTTTTACTGCTTCCACCCTCAGCCAATACGACACCACCTCCACAAATGAATCTCATCGTGCCGGCCATGTTGCATGAACGCCTCTTTGCACAAGCAGCAGAAGAACCTATGATAGCGAGAGGCAATTTATTAAATTAAACAAGCAGAATGCAAGCGAGACATCTTTTATTCATCACATTGCATATATATGATTACCTGCATCTTTGCAAGGAAGAGCACAGACATACACTGATTACACAAACGATCGCTGCCATCACAGTGGCATATATACAATAAATAAATAAAAACCATTAAAAAAACAAACCAAACCAAACCAAACCAAAAACTCTATAACAATAAACAAAAAAGAAAAACAAAGTATATAACAACCAAACTGGATATTTGCTGCTTCACTAATTAAGGACTACATTCTGTAACGGTTTCACAAGGACGTTTTTGTTTGTTTTTTGGGCCATTCCACTTTGACATAAGACCAAGAGTTAAGTTTGAGCATAAGGTCAATATCTAGATAAAGAAATCATTATAGAATCCTATTCAGCATAAAAAGTGTCTCAGTTTTCGCAATGTCAGAGAAGTTAAAATAGCTTGAGAGTGAGGTTAATTTCTAGAAGATTTCCAGTACGGAAATTGTCTCATTCACTCAATGCCAGAGCAGAAAAATATCTTAAGGTACAAGTCAATTTTTAGATGAATGCTGTCAAATTCTATCTAGTACGAAAATTCTCTTTCTCTCTCTCTCTCTCTCTCTCTCTCTCTCTCTCTCTCTCTCTCTCTCTCTCTCTCTCTCTCTGTGCCAGAGCAGTTAAAAGCTGCGAGGCTGGAAATGAAGGTACCGCAGTAAATTTCTATCTAGTGCAGAAATTCTGTCTGTCTGTCTTTCTCATTTTTTTGTATTGTGTATTATTGGTGATCATAATGGTTTAAGTATCTTCAGCATAAAATGACCCAAGGACTGAGAAGGCATAAAAGCAATCAAGCAAGCAACCAACAAATATATATATATATATATATATATATATATATATATATATATATATATATATATATATATTTTAAACTCACGTTGTTTTACTAATAGTGATCAATATCGAAGATAGAACCACTATATATATATATATATATATATATATATATATATATATATATATTGTAATTAACAATTAATAAACGATTATTAAAACCTTTAAAACCACAGCCATCATAAGTGTCTAGAACAACTACCAATTCATGACTCGCGTAGGCGTAGATCATCAGGTACAAATCCTACATATATATATGTGTGTGTGTGTGTGTGTGTGCGTTTGGGGGATTCATTACGTTTTGTATTTAATGGCATATCAACTTCCGTGGGTTATTTAATGCCAAAGCCATCCTCGCAGGCGAACAGTAGTGGTACTATTTAACTCATAGATGAAAGGGATAAGAGGATTCATGCCTTTCTGTATTAGAAAGTGAACGTCATGGAACAACAGGATTTCGAATTCGCTTACTACAATGTTGCATTTAAGTACGTCAGTCACTACACCTCAGGGACTATCTATCTATCTATCTATCTATCTATTGGGGAGCTCAAAAATTAATGTAGATAGATATGTGGGCATTGGTGATAGTTTAGATATGTTTGTTTTTATAAAATAACTTAACATAACCATTTTACTTCCATGTGGGCGTTGACTAAAACGTACGAAACATTTGTAATTCAATATATTGATTCACAAGCAATGAATATTTATTGTGAGAAACAACAAAAAGCCTATCATGAGTATATATATATATATATATATATATATATATATATATATGTGTGTGTGTGTGTGTGTGTGTGTGTGTGTGTGTGTGTGTGTGTAATAGAGAAGTCACTGTTTTCTCATTACCGACTTTTGTTTCTGCAGCAGAATACTTTTCACGAGATGAAGTATTCTGAGAATATTTACATTATGTTCATACACAAGAAAATTCCCATTCAACGGAGTCTGCAGTACTGTCCATGAATAAACAAACATCCAATACATTTTTAGAAAAAGTTCATTTTCTCCTCTGCAAGTTTTTTTTATGATTACTAGTAGTAAATAATATCAAAACTAATATTATTTGATATTATTTACCACCAATTTCTACAGCATTCAAAACCTAAATTTTAACTAAAAGTATCAATCTTTTGTAGTCCAAAATAAGTACAACCCTTTTATAAATTTATGCACTTCTATATTTCTTTTTGGTTCCAGAGTTTCATTGCTGTAGAGTTTGGCAATAAGTGATACCCTTTTTATTGTACTGTGTTCCACTAGAAATAATAAAATCACGCCGTATTTGCCTCAAAAGAAAATAAACTTTCTATAACGATCTTCATGTAGGCATTTATTTAAGGGACGCACACATAGATTGATAGATTGAGTGAGAGTGATATGAACAAATCTCATAAGACGACAAAGAATATTTCTTGTTATTCATTTTGGATTGTTCGCAAATAGATTTTTACCCCAAGGCCATCGCCAGGAGAAAAGATTTCGAGAAAAAGAAAGTTTTTTTAGAAAGTTTTTAAAAAAACCTGATTTTTTAACTTGTTACGTAGCACATCGATTTATATGTATCCTTCCTCAGATGAAAAGTTGAACTAAAACAAAAATACTGTCATTCAACGAATGGATATATATATATATATATATATATATATATATATATATATATATATATATATATGCACAGACACATACGGATTGAAAAGTAACACTATTTTAAAATTCTTATTGTGAAAATCATAAGTAAGTAAAGTTGGCGACCATAGTCGAGGGTAACCCGAAGGCTCCCTTTTCGATAGCTACTACACCAAGGTGTAGGGGAAGGCGCTACTCCTTCCCTGGATTGCTCTACTTTACCCTTGATCCGTACCTTATAATGCTGAGTGTTAAGCAAGGAGGCATCAAGTACCATTTTTGGAGTCTTTGGTATGACTCGACCTGGGATTGAACCCAGGTCTCCCGGGCCATCGGCGAACACTCTAACCGCTAGGCCAATGTGAAAATCATAGTTGAATAAATTACAAGCATTTTAAAATAGGGAGTTAGTTTTCGATCATCCTCCCTCTCTCTCTCTCTATATATATATATATATATATATATATAAATATAAATATATGTTAAATAAAGTTGGCAACCGATGTCGAGGATGATCTGAAGGCTCCCTTTTCAATAGCTACTACATCGAGGTGTAGGAGAGGGCACAACTCCAATTCCTGGATTGCTCCACTTTACCCTCGATCCATACCTTATAATGCTGAGAGTTAAGCAAGGAGGTATAAAGTACCATTTTTTGAGTCTTTGGTATGACTAGATCTGGGACTGAACCTCGGTCTCCTGGGCCATTGACGAACACTCTACCCGCGATATAGATATCCACAAATATAGCAATTAATTTTGTTCAACCTACTGCAAATAAGCTTAAGTAAAGTAGTGAGTTCGTATTTATAGAATGCAACAATAAGGACAATTAAATAATCTATCATACTGTAAAACTAAACAACCAACCAACAATATATATAATGTCTGGAAAGGAAGGTACACATTCGTCTTAATTATTCTGAAATAATTCCGACAACTGTAAATACAAAGAAATTGAGAGTATGCAATACTAATTGTAACATATATATATATATATATATATATATATATATATATATATATATATAACGGTAAAGACGCTCTTACATAGTAGTAATATGCAAAAACAAAAGTTACATCACTTTTGCAATAGATCCTCCCCTGATGATGGCCCAAAGTCGGGCAGAAAGTACTAGGGATACATATAACTATGGAAAATACATAAATCAATTCCCCCCGAATACGATAAAAGTAATACGGGAATTCGAACGGATCCAGAAGAAAATATGTAGACATAAAATGTCTATTATGTTTAATGAAATTTGTATTAACGAAGAACTGCTGCCAAAATATATATATATATATATATATATATACGTGTGTGTGTGTGTGTATTTGGTTTGGTGTCCAAGAGAGTAATCAGTCTTGTCACACATAGATGAACCCTATATTAAAGTTATTCTGGCTGTTACAATTAGTATTGCAAAAGTAGAAATCTCTCTCATTCTCGGAGAGGTTTCTACAACGTAAAAAGCATAAAAGAACTATTTGAAACATCAGATCCCAATAACATAATCAACTTCTTAAAGAATATTCGGTCTCTAATCAAAGGTATCGGTCCATAGAGCAAAACCTTACCCACAAAGAAATATTCACATACACTCCTGGATATCCAAACCCTCAGCAGAAATGCTGACTACAGTAGATAACTACTAAACCCTTAAAGCTATCCCCAATTACAAACAGAAGCAAAACCTAAATAAAATACAAATCCCTGCACAAATAACAAACATTCACCGCAAAGAAGGAATAAAACAACATTTTCGGCACAAAATAACCTACAAAGATCGACATGCTGTAAAATACAACCAGCCATTATAGTTCTGCCCTGCCATTCGTTTGCCCAACTCTTAATTTCAAAGTCGAATATATGGGAATCTACCTTCCAGAAACTAAAGCATATAAATAAAAATAAGGTCCTTGACGACTTCCCTCTGACTCTACTAGCACTGAAGACTCCAGTTTACTATGGATAATAAAAGACTCATCTTTTCATTCCAATCAAGAAATCCTTATCTTTCTATGTTATCATCCCCTAAAATCTGCTATACTCCCTGACTTGTGCAGTAATTCTCTCTATGCTACTATACATTCGCATCCATGTACATATATATACACCACGTCCATGACTACACACGCCCAATAAATATACACTAAGTCATTGACTACATACAACCATACATATAAACTAGGCCCATGATTACACACCTCCAGTATATATATACTGCGCATATGACTACACAAACCCAATACATATACAGTACGCCCATGACTACACATACCCAATTCATATACACAATGTCTATGACTACACACCCAATACATATATACGTGGTGCATTCAATAAGTACATGCATCTAAAATTATCGTAGATTCATGAAAATTCATTATGTTATTGCTATACATCTTATGGGATGACTGACCAATTTTTATGATTTTAGGTTCAAATCTATTATGAACAGACAAAGACAGTTAGATTAATAGATATTATAAACAATATAGAGGGATAGAAAATAACAAAGAGAAAAATGATATATGAAAACAATCATTTAAATAAGAAGTAAAGTAAAGTTCGCGACTGTAGTCAAGGGTAACCCAAAGGCTCCCTTTTTAATAGCTACTACACAAGGTGTGGAGGAGGGCGCTACTCCTTTCCCTGGATTGCTCCACTTTACCCTTGATACTTACCTTATAATGCTGAGTGTTAAGCAAGGCAGCCTCAAGTACCATTTTTTGAGTCTTTGGTAGGACCCAAACTGGGATTGAACCCAGGTCTCCCAAGCCATTGGCAAACATTCTAACCATTACCCTTGGATAAAAAAGTGCTCGAATGCTGGCAAGCAGAGCAGTATTAAAATTGATTTAATATTTCTTCATTATACTTTTGGCTTCTTTGATTAATAGTACTGCACTTTATTTCTATCAGTTATGCTCTTTACCTTTTTGTATATAATAGTTGATCTTGTCATCCATATATTTTTCATCCTAAAACCTCCTGTCTGATGATTGTCTTTTAACCACATATGAAATTAAAAGTCAAAGAACCTAAAAGGATGGAGAGGTAATAATACATCAGTTTACACACACGCATACATACATATATATTTTATATAAGACTTTTTAAAAAAATTCCCTTCTTTGGTGTTATAAATTTACTTTTGGTCTATGATGACTATCATTAGAGGTTTTCATTTAACATCTGATGATGGACACCATAGACCAGAAATAAATTTATAATGCCACCAACAAAGTGAATTTTTTCTTTTTATTTTTATATAAAAATCTTTTTGGCTCTGCACATTGAGTTTTGATGTATTCTGAATCCTAAATTAATTCTACGTTGATAGCTGTTGGCACTGAGCACTCAAATTGGATACTCCTAACCCTTGGATTTTCTCCTTGGATTATATATATATAAATATGCACACAGTTAAACTTATATGGATATATTTATATTTAGATATACAGAAAAACATCATAAATGGTGAGAAAACATGATAAATATTCTCCCACTAAGCGGACATAATCAACAAGAAAGCTCTGACATTTCTGGGGTTGGAAGTCTAAAGTATCAACAAGGTAAGTAAAATTCCCAGGATGCAAGTATATACAAATATCTCTACAGTCATTGTTTTGACATTTGGTGTCATAGATAAAAAGTAAGTCATCATTTTTTTTTGTACTGTTTTATTCTCTTATTAGGTTTTTTTGTTTTTGTTGTTGTTTCCATTTTTTTTTTAATTTTTTTTTTAGTGGGGGTGATATTTTATTAATTTACTTATTTTTTACTTATATGTCTGGGAATTCCCAGATGTTGGAAGAATTTCCCATGCCTTTTGTAGCAAAGAAACAATGTTTCATGTCTTTGTACATTCATTCTGCAGTCTTGTTCCTTTCTCAGGTAGAAAAACAAGTGTAAAAAGATATGTGAGAATGAAAATTTTGTTTATGTCATTACAGTAGATCACACACATTAATGTGGACAAAGATTCTGATTATGTATATATATATATATATATATATATACACTTACAGGATATATGTTTATATGTTCATATATATATATATATAAGTATATACTTACATGACAAATGTTCATATATATGTATATACTTGCATGATACATGTTTGCCTAGTGGGTAGAGTGTTCACCAATGGTCCAAAGACTTTAAAAATGGTACTTGATACCTCGTTGCTTAACACTCACCAATATAAGGTACGTATCAAGGGTAAAGTGGAGCAATCCAGGGAAAGGAGTCGCGCCCTTCAATACACATCGGTGTAGTAGCTATTGAAAAGGGAGCCTTCTGGTCGCCCTCGACTACGGTTGCCGACATATATATATATATATATATATATACACACTAATACCCATAGTTGCTCATCTCTATATATACATATATATGTATATACACATACACCCATATTTGTTCATATATATATATATATATACACACACACAATTACACCCATATTAGTTTATATATATGTATATATACATATGCTTACACGCATATATATATATATATATATATATATATAAATGAATATGTCTAAAAATGAATTCAAATTTGGTATCAAGTCTTTTATTATTTCATTTACTTATGTCATCTTGAGGAAATTTTGAATGGTTAAGTTTTGGTTGTTGTTTTTATTGTAACGATTGTTTTGATAGGATGCGATCTTTCTTGAGTCTTGAATGAAATCATAGAATGTAAATACCAAATTTGAAACCTTTTCCAAACCGATTCATCTTAAAATGTTCATTTTTCTCTCATCAGACCAATAGCAATACATATATTTCAATCACTGGTTGAGTCATACCAAGGACTCAAAAAATGGTACTTGATGCTTCCTTACTTAACTTTCAGCATTATAAGGTATGGATCAAGGGTAAAGTGGAGCAATCCAAGGTAAGGAGTAGTGCCCTCTCCTACACCTCGGTTTAGTAGCTAATGAAAAGAGAGCCTTCGGGTTGTCCTTGACTAGAGTCTCCAACTTTATATATATATATATATATATATTGCGTTGAATCATAAATAATTTCTGTTTTTTAAAAGCAAGTTGTAATTATGTTGCTTTCATTGATAATTCTTATTTCACTAGTGAAAGAGTGTGCATCATAATTTAACAATAATTTTTATAATTCTAAATTTATGATCTCATAACCTCCTAACATGGAAGAACTGAAAGTGCATATTCAACATGTAATATTGTGGCAGTTGAAGAATAACTAAGACATTACAGAAACAGCTAAGAAAATTTCTAATGTTTTTGGTCTTAAGTGTCATTAATGACTGCCAAATCCAAAACTGGTTTCAAAAGTTTGGTTCAGGCGTGATATCATTGAGAGATGAACCGAGATCTCATCAGACCTCAATCAAGGTACTTTAAGAGAATCAGAGTAAAAGTACTTGAAAATTAGCACTTGACTACAACATGTCTCAATCTACAATTTACTGCCACTTTAAAAATATAAAAAAAAGTGAGCAAACTAAGCCTTTTGGTTTCTCATACTCTTAGTGAGAAGAATAAGGAAGATTGTATATCTATAGTGACAAGTCTTTAAGGCAGAGAAATAACCTATTTCTCAAAAATATCATTACAGGTGATGAAAAATAGGTCTTTCATGACAATGTTCAACATAAAATATAGTGGATTGACATGGATGAATCTCTGCAGCTTATCCCAAAAGTAGAACTTCATGGAAGAAAAGTTAAGCTGTATAGAGTGTTCGCCAATGGGCCGGGAGACTGGGGTTCAATCCCAGGTCAAGTCATACTAAAGACTCAAAAAAATGGTATTTGATGCCTCCTTGCTTAACATTCAGCATTATAAGGTATGTTTCAAGAGTAAAGTGGAGCAATCCAAAGAAAGGAGTAGTGCCCCCTCTACTACACCTCAGCGTAGTAACTATTGAAAAGGGAGCTTTCAGGTTGCCCTCGACTACAGTCGCCAACTTTACTTATAACGGAATTGATGTGGTATTATTCATTTTGAGTTTTTAAACCTCAATCAGACACTCAAGACAGACTTATATTCTCAAAAGCCGCAATGTGTGCAAAAAATCTTTTTAGATAACAATCCGCATTTGTCAATTGAAGAAACATTTTGCTTCTACACAATAACACTAGGCCACATTCAGCAAGAATCAAGCAGGAAAAAATATTGGATTTAGGCTGTTCTATTCTACCATATTCACCAGATTTTACAGCTAGTAATTTCTATTTTTTTTCATTCTCTACAAAATGCTCTGAATGAAAAAAAATTGTTTTTCAAGAAGATGAGGTGAAAAGGTTTGCGGAAAACTTTTTGAGCTTGAAACAAGCTGAATTTTACTTGAGAGGAATGAAAAACTACCAAATAAATGGCAAGAAATCATTTAAAATAACGGCAAATATACTAATGATTGAAATTAATTCATAGTTAAATTATTTACGAATAAATTATATTTTGTTAAAGAAGAAATTATTCATGACTTGATTCAATATATACGAGGTTCGTTCAGTAAATAAAGGGAATTTTTTTAAAAAGTCAAATAGATTTTTTTTTCCAGAAATTTTTTCCATAAATGTAAAATTTGCATTATTTGGAATTGGTTTCTACCATAAATTATCCTAATCTTACCAAAGTATTTCTTTTGAAGCTATTCAAAATGGCAACAAACCAAACAGTGTGCTCTGGGCATAAACAGAGATCCGTCAACTTGTTGCATAGGACCAAAATACGTTGTGTCTGAAAGAAAGGAGTTCACAGAAAAGAAACACTTAAAACTCGAATTTTAAGGAAGAAAATAGTCGCTTTTATTCTTGGGGACAACAGCGGGCTGTAGTTAAAAAAGTTTGTTTGATAGTCTTCTTCCTCCCTCCTCTTCTTGGCGATGATGGCGGCGTCGTTATAGTTGGCTTGTTGATACTTTCATATCAGTCGAATTGCTGACAGACTGAGGATGACATGGGTCAGGGCAACATGGACCTCTGTTGAACCTGTTTAGAAACCTGATTTGAACTGCCAAAATCTCGTTACTTGATTTCTTATATAGGGATTTGATGGATCTATTCGAAGTTTTCGGGAAGGCTCGATGATCACCAGTGAAAACAATAGCGTAGCACGTGAAAAATCACGCTTGAACTCTACAGGTCATTCTGTCTGCACGAGCGAGGTTCATGACATTTTTGATCGTCAGACCCATGTACCCAATGATTGATGACAGCTGATGTGCTCGCACGTTCTCCAACCTTGAGACCGCCGCAACTCAACGACAGCGCCCGTCCGTAATATTGCAAACTGAGAAGTGCAAACCATGTGAAATTTATAGAAGAATGTGTAATGTGAAAAGAGAAGCATGTGAAAAAGAAATGTTTATAAATGGGCTAAATATGGATTTCCCACTACGAACCTAAGATGAAAAGACAGTCAATGGAGTGGAAACAATCTGACTCGCCAGAAAAGAAAAATATCTGAGTGCAACAGCTAGTAAAGAAAGTCATGAAACGATCCATTGCTACTGATTTCCTTAAAAAAGTTTTAACTGTAATCAGATCTTCTTATTAAAAACAGGTAAAATTCACCTTATTTATTAAATCACATGATTTTTATCATTAAGGGTTTTCAGACTATTGTTTTCATCTTTATTGTTATTTCCACAATGTTTTGACCGATATGTCCTCCGGCCTTCTTCAGGTGTTTGTCGAACTCGGGAACCTACACGGAACTTCGAATTACATCCTTTATTGACTCCACGTGGGTCGCCTGCTCTGATTCCATTAACCATAACTGGGTCTAGTAAGACACATAGCGTAACAGTTATAGACATTGGTTCCCTAGGCTTCTAAGGAGACAATCATCTGGAGGTTGCAGGTTCAATCCTGACTGCAGATGAGTAACAATGCAGGAATAATTAACACTTGTACCCGGTTATGGCTCACGGAATCAGAACAGGCGACCTCCGTGGATTCAATAGTAATTCGAAGTTCTGAGTCGGTTCCTGAGTTCGACAAGCAGCACCTGAAGAAGGCTGGAGGACATATCGGTCAAAACATTGTGGAAATAACAATAAAGATGAAGACAATAGTCCAAAAACCCTTCGTGATAAAAATCATCAACTTTCGTCTCAGAAATTTAGACGACTAAATCACATGAGTTCAAATCCCGGCCGAGACTATTTGCCTTTCACATTGTGCTATTACTTTTGGGAAAGGTATGAATCCAGTCATACTCCCTCCAGCAATGAATAAATTGTAGGGCAGATTGAGCGCTTCAATCTTGGTATGACAATTGGCCTTGGAGAAGGAAAACTCTGAATTCAAACCAGTTAAACTCTGCTTAAATTGACCTTGTATTGCATCCTGCTTGTGCAGCAGAGTAAGTATATATATATATATATATATATAGTATTGGACAAAAAAAAACCAGACATTGAAAAAACTGAAAGATTATGTATCATTGACGAAAATTTTAAGCAAATTTTAATAGCTTAAACACACACAGGAAATTATTATTTTCCTTGATTATTCTAATCAAAGTTCCTATATTTGTAGCAAAAAGTCCTTAGTAAAGAACTAATCACAAATTAAGATATCAAATCAAGCAAAAGAAAAGTCTAAGAAATTTCTTACTTCTGATATTTTTGAGTATTTACTTTTTAGAAAATTATGACTTTTTGCTACAAGTAAGTGTTCGTCAATGGCCCGAGAGACCCGTTAAATCCCAGGTCGAGTCATACCAAAGACTTTAAAAATGGTACTTGATACTTCCTTGCTTAATACTCAGCATTATAAGGTACGTATCAAGGGTAACAGTGGAGCAATCCAGAGGAAGGAGTAGCGCCCTCTCCTACACCTTGGTGTAGTAGCTATTGAGAAGGGAGCCTTCAGGTCGTCCCCGACAACAGTCACCAACTTCAGGGAACTTTGACAACAATAAGCAAAGGAAAATAATTACTTCCTATGTGTGTCTAAGACACTGAAGTTACATTAAGATTTGTGACATTGTTGTCCAGTACTTGGTATATACATATATATGCTATCGATAGTCTGTAATTTGCAGTGACCTAAACCAAGAACCAAAAGGTACAATTGAAAACAAAAATTTTAAAGATAGATAAGACAGAGTTTTTTAGTAGATTTGTTGTGATAACTGTCATATGTCCAAGAAAGTAGTTCGGGATTTCATATAATCTACGATGTGCATACGATAAGTTTCCAGACTTTTTTCGTATGGGCATTTAAAATTGTCATAGATTCTTGAAAATTCAGTATGTTATTACTATACATCTTATGAGATGACTGACCAATTTTTATGATTTTAGGTTTAAATGAACAGCTACAGCAGCAATTGGAATACACCCTACTAAAGCCTGATTCTCACAGCTGGTAAATTTCAAAAATGCAATCTGGACGTGAGGACACTTTAGAAGAACGATATGCAATAAAATTGTGCTTTAAACTTGGAAAAATGCCAGAGAAACGTATGGAATGCTTCAGACTGCTGTTGGAGCATCTTGCAGGAATCGATCATCAGTCTTTGAGAGGCATAAGAGATTCAAGGAAGGCAGGGAGTCTGTGAGGGATGAGAAGAGGTGTGGGAGGAGTAAGGAAGTCAATACACCAGAGTTGATTGGCCAAAAGGTTAGGGTTAGGGTGACTATGTTGAGGTTTTAAGGGAGTTCAGGAAGAGATTCCGTCGGAAGAGGCCAGCACTCTTCAAATCGGGTCAGTGGCATTTCCACTAGGACAATGCACCAGTCCACAACTCCATCCTTGTCATAGACTATTTGACCAAGATGGGCATCGAGACAGTTCCTCACCCTCCCTCTGGTCCAGACCTTGCTCCCTGTGACTCTTGCTTATTCCCTAAGCCCACAGGCTATCGTTATGAGACAATTGGGGAGATGAAAGAGGCTGTGATGAATGTTATTGACACGCTCACACAAGAGGACATCTGTGGGGCCTTCCAGAAGTTGTTAGAACGGTATAACAAGTGCATTGCAGCCGGAGGAGATTACTTGGAAGGGGACTAGAGTTTCATGTGTTTACTATCAATAAAAGTGCCAATACGAAAAAAGTCTGGAAACTTATCGTATGCACCTCGTAATATAAAAAAAAATATTGGCTTTGCATTTTTTGGCTTTTTTTGTTGATTCTGTAATTTTGATCTCTCAACATGGGAATCATTACCTAACACCAACCTCAAATATCTATACTCACAGTCAGTACTCACCACCAATCTGAAATTTCTATACTCAGTCAGTACTCACCACCAACTTCAAATTTCTGTACTCACAGTTGGTACTCACCATCAACTTTAAATTTCTAAATTCACATTTTGTACTCTCCACTAAATTTCACCAGAAATTTTCACATGTATTTTGGTGAAATGATTTTTTAATATTTAAATTTTATTGATTGATTTTAACAGCATGTCAACCTGTATAGGGGTATTTCATGCTTAGAGGTTAGGGAATCATGTTCCTGTTTACATTTGTGTGTTGTTTCTTAAAATTTTCTTAATATCTTTGCGCATAGTCTAATAGAATATGAATAATTCTTCAACAGATCTATTTGACCTTCTGATGGGATCCTAACAGGTATTACCATTTCATAGATCTGGGAGTAATGGCAATGAAGGAGTACTCCACGAGCTCCAGAGCCGAAGTCTAACCATCAGATGCAGTTTAGTGTCTTACCCAGGACACACGTTTTTTTAGACGCGGGTGGGGGGGGGGGCTTACCCTTCTACAAGGGATACAGTCAGTACCTTATAAGACTCACCAGCAGAGCGTTTTGACTTTAAAGATACAATTTGAGTGTGTGGTCTTATTTGCTGCTCTTATTTAGGATCAAAGTGTAGGATCTGTTTTCTTATGTCAAATGACACATACTATTAAATTAGGACTAAGAAAGTAGGGGTGACAAGGTTACAAACTTTGTATAGTAGACTGCAACAAGTGTTGGTACCAATGAATTGACTGCATAGTACTGTGTGTATGTCTTAATGAACAAACTGTTTTAAAAACATTTTTCTCAGATCAAGAAAGTGCTCAAATACTCACCAATAGAGCAAGATAAAGCCTAAAATAAACTCTTATCTCAACTTCACATGTCACCTTCATTATGAAAGTTTATTACATTTGAAAAAAAAACAAACACAATCTACACTTGAAGGCATGTTTCATCTTAAGATTGTAAAATTCTTTTTTCCAAATACATAAAATACTTAGTAACGAAGCTGACATGGTAAAGGTAAGTTAATGATATATTCTAGGTGAAATGGTTGTCATCGTAGGAAATGAACGTGGTGACCCGAGTTAAAATCCTGGACCAGATTGTTTACCTTTCACGTTGCGCTAATGCTCTTGGAAAGGTACCCATCCAACTTTTCTCCGTCCAGCTATGGGTAAATAGTAGGGCAGACTGACTCTTTAAACTTGGTATGGCAACCGGTGTAAGAAGACGAAAACTACATTCAAATCTGTTAAACTCTGCTCCAAAAATGACTTTGTATCAGATTCTGCTTGTACGTAGGAGTTGGTGCGCGCATGCACACACACACACACACACATATATATATATATATATATATATATATATATATATATATATATATATATATATCGCCGAACGCTTACCCCTATTTAATGCACACTAACACCAGGCTGTAATGTGTATGTCTTCTATCGATTAAATAAATATCAATTTTTGTTG
This sequence comes from Sepioteuthis lessoniana, assembly GCA_963585895.1. Lineage (NCBI taxonomy): Eukaryota > Metazoa > Mollusca > Cephalopoda > Myopsida > Loliginidae > Sepioteuthis > Sepioteuthis lessoniana. The sequence continues at coordinate 3,490,382 of CAUZXS010001320.1, forward strand.
AAAATCCGTCACTCACACACACGCACACAAAAACACTTTTTTTTTAATGGATGAGTAGAGAAAGTCGATATCATGGGGTAAAAAAGAGAAAAAAAACACGAACAATGAACCGCTTTTTGTTTGTTGTTTTTTTTTCCATATCACAACACACAGAATCTTAGTAAAGTTGTTGTTATTTACGACTCCCAGCAATGTCACAAGCACCCACCCACCCACCACCACATACAATTCTCCCCCCCCCCCTCCAACAACCCTCAAGAGAAAATGTTCATCTAATTTAACAACGCTTTGATCTACACAGTTAACTAGGAAAACATTGGAACTGAAATTAATTTTGAAATTTAAATCCTTTTAAATTCGGCCTATTGCCAAAGAAAATTGAAAAATTCTTAATTAAAATCCTTTTTAACATTTCGCGTATTTGACAGCTCATAAGAATAACTTTTTTTTAAACCTTAGAATGTCCCAGAAAGTCACCCCGCGACTTATAAAGTCAAGGGTCAACCTTAGGTTAAATTGAACCCGCAAACAAATCCGCAAATGTAAACAAGGTGAACATCGCTTCTACACCAATAATGACGGGGTAGAGGGGGTGTCCTCGTAGTGTAGTGGCTAACGTGCTGGACTGAGATCCTAGTAGGCGAGTTCGAACTCCAGTCGCGCTATTACCTTCACTTTTGAACAAATAAGTTAAGTTGGCGACCGTAGTCGAGGGTGACCTGAAGGCTCCCTTTTCGATAGGTACTAAACCAAGGTGAAGGGGAGGGAGATACTCCTTTCCCAGGATTGACACACTTTACCCTTGATCCGTACCTTATTATGTTGAGTGTTAAGCAAGTACCATTTTTTGAATCTTTAGTATGACTCGACCTGGGATTGAACCTAGGTCTCCCGGGCCATTGGCGAACACTCTATCCATTATACCCTTTGCAAAATGTTTAAAACTACTATTCTTCTAAAAGGATGAATTTGGTATTAAATAACCCACGAAGGTTGACATACAATTAAACACAGAAACCAAAACCAACCACGGCAACACTTTTCTAAGGTAAGACTATATAAAAGTTATTACTTACCAATACTTCAAATAAAGTAATACCAATCAGGAAGAAAATTAAGTGGCAACGCTTAACTATGCATGGACCTAAATAAACGTATTAAGTTTTTTTAATTGTAGAATATTGAGCTTTGATAAGGATCTGAATATATACAAAACTTTTTTTTAAAAAAACCCTGATTGTCGGGAGGGTTATGAATGTCAAGGGTATTTACCCTTCAACTGACATTCGTAGTTTAAACCCATTTTTTTTTTTTTATTAAATGCCTGCCCAAATTAAGGTATGCTGATAAGCTGTCAAATACGGTACCTTAGTTTCTCATTATTTCCTGAATTCTGTTCACACTGTCTATTTATTTACCTTTTTTTCTTTTCTTTATTTTTTTTATATAATAAAAAAGGTTTTATAATCCAAAATGAGCATATTGCTCTTATGAAAAAATCTCGCAATAATGTGGCCTTTTTTCCGCGTTACGGTTACAAACAAAATCAGATTTTTCAGAAATATCGGCTATGTTCTCCTCAAAGCAGAACTTAGCCCCACCAAAAAAAAAAAAGAACCACACAAATCAAAGTAAACCAGACCCGACTACGACGAGTGTGCAAACAAAACACCGCTACAAAAAAATCCACTCGGAAAAAACAAAACAAAAACATTTAAACTACAAAACTAACAGTATTCATATACAAAATTTCAAAATTTCTATTTTAACTTATTCGTACTTTATTTATTGGTCTTTGTCCAGAATAATACTCTGATGGAATGGAAATTTACTAAGCTTTTTGCTTAGATCTGGCACAAGGCCATATGAAAGGGCACCCAATGAGACTCGAACTCACTCGTGTAGGTTTGCTAGCCGAGCTTGCTAACCATTACACCACCAGAGGCGCCTAATACTCTGATGGAATGTCTACGATAATATATAATCTACTCATTTCCTCATAACAGGTGAGAAAACATCTTTTTATTTTAGGTTTTATCTTGCTTTACTGGCCAATATTTGATTGTGTGTGTATATATATATATATATATATGACTGATTTTCACATTAAATTCTTCTTGGATTAACTTGTTTATCAATTCTCTCGCTCTCTCTCGCTCTCTCTATATTTATAAAAAATAAAAGGAATTAGGATCTAACCTTATTCTTGTTTCATGACAAATAGTTTCAAATACTTATTATACACAATCCCAAGGCCAGGTGAAAATCAAGTTTCACCTGACCACTGTGTTTTCTATAAAATGAAATAAATATAAAACTATTAGTCATGAGACTAAAGAAAGTACGATTTTAATTTCTTTTAGTTTTTGTACGACTCTGCTGGTCAGCTTTGAGCACTTTTGATTCATCTTACGCTTTTTAAATGGTTGTTTATTTTCATCTGCTTATATATATATATATATATATATATATATATATATATATATATATATATATATATATATAGGTATTCTTCAATCCAGTAAATCTGGAGGAGGGAACAATTCCGTCAGGACAATTAAGTTATTCAAATTTCGAATATTTGAATATTCCTAGTAAAGAGCTCAATGTAAATGATATCACTGAGCAAATATTCCTTCGAGAAAAAAAAAACAAAAAACAAAATTCGGTCACATTAGGATTATAAATTTATTTCCATTCTGCTAAAAGCATTGATATGAATCAATAACTAAAAAAAAAAAAAAAAATTAACAGAGCTTCTTCAGATCTAATATGAAGATGTTGGATCTGAAGAAATCCGGTTAATTTTTTTTAACAGGACTTCTTCAGATCTAACATCTTCATGTTAGATCTGAAGAAGTCCTGTTAATTTTTTTTTTTTTAGTTATTGATTCATATCAATGCTCTTAGCAGGATGGAAATAAACTTATAATCCTAATGTGACCGAATTTTGTTTTTTTCTTGAAGGAATACAAGTAAAGAGGATGACCACACTGAGGTGTAGAAGAGGGCACAAACTCCATTCCCTGGATTGCTCCACTTTACCCTTGATCCGTACCTTACAGTAATGAGTGTTAAGCAAGGCGGCATCAAGTACCATTTTTTTGAGTCTTTGGTATGACTTGATCTGGGATTGAACCCCTATTTCCCGGACCATGCATTCACTATCCAGATGAGTACATTCTTGTCATTTAGTTGATTTTTTCCCCCGAATAATTATATTCCAAAATTACGTCTTCAACAAGCTGCAATTCAGTTGTTCGCAATATTTCTTTACTCCTTCCTTCCACAAATTACTAAGAAGATACCGACTTATGATCGATAGGTGATATATAACTTTTAGGACTTTTTTGCATCCGTTCAGTAAGTAAAGTAAAACTGGCGACCGTAGTCGAGGGCGACCAGAAGGCTCCCTCGACCAGAAGGCTACTACACCGAGGTGTAGGGGAGGGCGCTACTCCTTTCCCTGGATTGCCCCACTTAGCCCTTGATACGTACCTTATATTGCTGAGTGTTAAACAAGGAGGTATCAAGTACTATTTTTTAAGTCTTTGGTATGACTCGACCTGAGATTGAACCCGGGTCTCTCGGGCCATTGACGAACACTTACTTGTAGCAAAAAGTCATAATTTTCTAAAAAGTAAATTCTCAAAACTTTACCTTTGATACGTACCTTATATTGCTGAGTGTTAAGCAAGGAAGTATCAAGTACCATTTTTAAAGTCTTTGGTATGACGCGACATGGAATTGAACCCAGGTCTCCCGGAACACACAACCCACTAGGCCAATGAACCGTTCAGTAAAAAGAGCAAAAATGAACAAATATCAGAAAACTTATTCTTATCTGAAAGGTAAATATAAGAGTTATATTTGTACATGATTTGGGGTCATCACCGCAGAGATTTCGTTTCTTGTACTATTCTGAACAAATACCTATTCCTTACCGTAAATTGCGGCACTCCAGTCGACATTTTAAGCCAGGAAAAATCTCTACAAAATAAAAGGTTGACTTGTACAGTAGAGCCAAAATCCAAACCTTTCCCACCGAGTGGTCAACTAGCGGAACACTACTCCTAACAATCATTACACACCATTTACCTTAACTCCAGCATCTATTAAATTCATTATGTAATACGATTTCAATAATTATAAGATTTTAATTAAATTCTCTAAAAAGTAAAATATTACATTCATTACTTAATAGGCTCGCAATAATCATCAGATTTCAATTAAATTTTCACGGTATTTTATCACAAAAATTTGTGGAAATAATTGTTAAGCCAATCAACTGCTTCTTTATTTAATTCATGAAATCGTTGTATGATATAATTTAAATGCTAAAAAAAGATTTACTTTTCAATAATAATATTTCTCTAGCCCTAACTAATGGAAATATTTGGTAACCGAGATTAAATGGTTGGTCACATAATAAGCAAATATAACAAACTAAAGTAAAAAGAGTATACGTCTAGGCTCGACTGGATATGAAAAGTGATCCACTGGGAATTGTGCAAAGGACTAAAATTTGACCATACTACCAAATGGTATATGCACAAACCAGAATTTGTCCGAGAAAATGAGACGCATAAAATTCTCGGGGATTTTGAGATACAAACAGATCACCTAATCTCTGCCAGACGACCAGACCTAGTGATTGTCAAAAAAAAAAATAAATAAAAAATAAATAAATAATAAGATAACCTGCCGAATAGCGGACTTTACAGTTCCGGCTGATCACAGGGTAAAACTTAAAGCAAACGAAAAGGGAGATAAGTACCTAGACATTGCTAGAGAACTGAAAAAAAAACTTTGGAACATGAAAGTGACGGTGATATCAATGGTAATTGGTGCGTTCAGTACAGTCACCAAAGGACTGATACTGGGACTGGAGGACTTGGAAATAAGAGGACGAGTGGAGATCATCCAAACTATAGCATTGTTAAGATCGGCCAGAATGCTGAGAAGAGTGCTATAGACTTGAGGAGACCTGCTGTTATTCAAACTCCAATGAAAAACCATCAGCTACCACCGGCGTGAAAAACTTTCAAAAGAATATTAATTCTTTAAACGTATGTTGTGTTTTAATATACCCGAAGTCTTTTGTCATACATTATCCTATTTACCAACCCCTCCGCTCGGGCAGGATATGACACAATGTCAATTTTTAAGCGGAGTTTAACAGTTTTGAATTCAGAGTTTTCCTTCTCCTAGACTAGTCGCCTCACCAAGGCTGAAGAACCTAGTCTGCCCTACTATTTACCCATAGCTGGAGGGAGAATATTTGGATTCATACCTTTCCCAAGGGTATTAGTGCTATGTGAAATGTAATCAGGTTCGTCTAGGATTTGAACTCGTGTCGTTGTGTCCACATCCTGCGACGATAACCATTACACCACGGGCACCTCACCTTTTGTCATACATTATACTTGAGGTGCATGTATTTTGTCGTATGAGGACACTTGATAACAGAAAGGCTATACCCATATACAACTTTTCATTATCATTTATTAAAAAGAAACTCGTATTTCATAAAAGACTAACAAATTAGAATAGACTCCTTTACAATTTCAAGAGGAGTCTGATCTTATATCAATCAATAAACAATAGTTTGGCGATTTAATGACTTGGTTGTTTTTACAGTTTTTAATCAAACTGTCAAATTGTATCAACAGCAGAAATGGTTTGACATTGTTCACAAAATGCAATATTTATCAAAACTAAAATGTTTTATGTAATTTCAATATGGTTCACCCAAAATAATGAATTTAGGTCAGGGTTATCTGTCAAACTTTACCGATGAACCCTATTAGAACCAAGTTGTTTTCACAAAACATTAAAAAAAAAATTGTGAAAATTTTGGGTTGATATGAACTCAAATTGGTAATCATTGGTCAAGTAGAATTTGATGAAGATAATTATAAAATGCTAATTAGAATCCTTCACTTCTGCTTGAATAAAATTATGGACGACTGTTACAACAGGAACCCAATATTAGTTTTCGACCTTATAATCCCATTATTTTAAAGAATGGTTCAAGATTCCATTATTTTTAAACCTGGACTCATATTCATTTTTTTCAAAACTTGGCTAAAGTTTACATTCAGACATGCAGGACACTGCTGGAGAAGCAGGGACGAACTCATAAGTGATGTACTCTTATGGACCCCCACACATGGCCGGGGAAAAGCAGGACGACCAGCACGAACATACATTCAGCAACTATGTGAGGATACGGGATGTTGTCCAGAAGACCTGCCTGAGGCGATGAACGATAGGGAGGACGACATGATGATGATGATGAAAGATTGTTTTAATAAAATCATATCTAAACCTGGTTCAAGATCACATTATTTTAAAGCATGGCTCAAGATCATATTATTTTGAAAAATGGCTCAACATCAGATTATTTTTAATCCTGGGCCAATAATCACAGTATCTTTAAGCGTAGTTCAAGATTGGCTTATAAACATACATTTGAGCATGGCTCAAGATTACATAATTTTAAAGCTTGAATCAAGATTACATTTTTACGCCTGGATCAACTTCACATGATCTTTAAGTCATGCCCCATTAATACAGTATCTTTAAACCTGGCTTTAAGTATGGTTCACGATCACATTATTTTTAAGCCTGGTCCTATAATCATAGTATTTTTAAATATAACTCAAGACTTCTATATTTTTAAGCCTGGCCAAATAATTTTAAGCATGAATCAAATCATCTTATTTTCAAGATTGGGTTATAATCATATATAATTATAATCATGTTATTTTTAAACATGGCTTAAGCCTGACCTATGTTCACATAATTTTTAAATTTGGCCCAATAATCACATTATTCTTAAGTTTGGCCAAATAATCACAAATTTTAAAATTGGCTCATAATCCCATTATTTTTAAGCATGGTTCAAGATCACATTATTTTTAAACATAGCTTAAGATCACATTATTTTTCAAGCCTGGTCCAAAATAACATTCTTTTTAAGCATGGCTCAAGATCATATTATTTCTAAGCCTCGTTCAAGATCACATTATGTTTAAGTATCCCATAAAAAAGTCTTTTTTTCTGGTTTTTGCGAGATTTTACACAGCAGATCAAGTTAGAGTATTTCCTTGTCTTCAGTCCACGTTTGCAGAAAGGCTGACTTACAGTCAAGTCACGTTTAAAACTTCTGCTTTGACTAGATTCTGCTCAGCAATTAGATGCGTGACCTCTTAAGAGCAGAAGGCACCATAAGCAATCTGAGGCCTGTATGCTCGACTAAGCAAAGTTTTTAAAAAAGGATGCACCTTCTCATGGTGTAATGATTAATGAGATAGTCGAGTAGACCATTGACATTGAGTCCTTCAGACCTTGTGGCAAACTTAATTAAGCTTAATAAATGACTCTATCAGGAAGAGAAAGAGAGAGGTAGGATTACATTGACGTCATGATTAAAGTACCTGTTACAGTAAGATCACCAAAGTTAAGCAGCAATGATTTTGGTTAGTGCTTAGATTGGTGACCATTTCACTTGGAAACAACCAGCACTGTAACGTACTATATGCCACACAAAACAAAGTTTAATGAAAGCCTGGCTCGTTTACCAAAACTTTTCTCGCTCCCCAATGATACCTGCATCGAAAAAATTAAGGTCTAAAAAGTTCGTCTTACTCTTACCATGCTTTTAACCTGAATTCTAATAATAATAATAATAACAACAATGTGGAGGTGCCCGTGGAGGTGCCTGTGGTGTAATGGTTATCGTCGTAGGAAATGGACACGGCGACATGAGTTCAAATCCTGGACGATACTGATTGCATTTCACATAGCACTAATACCCTTGGGAAAGGTATGAATCCAATTATTCTCCCTCCAGCTATGGGTAAATAGTAGGGCAGACAAATTTCTTCAGCCTTGGTAAGGCAACTAGTCTAGGAGAAGGAAAACTCTGAATTCAAACCTGTTAAACTCCGCTTAAAAATTGACCTTGTGTCATATCCTGCCCGAGCGGAGGGGTTGGTAAATCTAATAATAACAATGTAACCATGGCATCAATTGACTACAAAAAAAGCTTGTGATATTGTCCTGCATTTAACTTCTAAACCAAACCATGTATATTAGGTGTTTAATTTTTTTTTTTTTTTTTGTGATTTTGTAAATTTGTAGCCCGCTCTACATTTCCAGAGTATGTAAGTGAGTTGTATTATTGTTATAACAAAAAATAAAATAAAAAATTAATCGCCTAATGTACATGGTCTGGTTTTTTAATGGTATATCAACTATTGTAGGTTATTTAATTCTAACAATCAAATTCTTAAACTTTCACTGTCACTCTTTTTCGTTTGTATTTGTAGTCAATATTATCGACGAATTAGTTGAGGGAAATTGTCGCAAGGTGACGAAATTTATCTAAAATTTTACTATTTTCTTATTAGTCGAATTTTAAAAGAAAAAAATATACTTACAAAATCCAATGAAAGCAAAGTAGCATCAAAATGACGATTAAAGAAGAAATCTATTACTCGCATGAATGTTGCTGACTATTCTCGAAAAAACGGAAAGGATACCCGACGCGAACAAAAGAAAAAAATAACCCTTATATTGTTGTGGCTGAATCACCTACTAATGGACTCAGCCACTCTCCATAATACCGGAAGACGCAGCAATACGAAGTCGGTCCAGATCTGGAAGCTAACCTCGCCCCCGCGCAGTTATGCGAACTAGCTAACTGTCCTATGTTCTTGTAACCATCCTTTGTTTTTGTAAATATATACCTATACTATAACCGTGATGTTCTGTTCTCTTCGTGACCCCTTCCAGGGCTATAACATATATATAGATCAGCACATCCTCAAATAGGCCTAAACAAGGCGACAAATGTAACCATGGACGGTATTGACTATAGAAAGGATAATGATATGGTCCCATAAACTTGGTTAATAGAAGGTCTGAAAATCTTCTAAATATCTGAAAAAGTAATAAACTTTATCGCGAAAGCCATGAAAAACTAGAAAGTGGAATTAAGAGCCGGAGGACAAACCCTAGCAGAGGTGAAAATACAAAGAGACATCTTCCACAGAGACTCATTCTTGCCTTTACAATTTGTTATAACAGCAATACCACTCACATGGTTTGGTTTTTTAATGGTATATCAACTATTGTTGGTTATTTAATTCTAAATCCATTTTTATACGTATAGACAGTTCTATTTCAGCATCAGTTTATATTTATACGTATAAACAGTTCTATTTCAGCATCAGTACAGTTTTTTGTTTAGGTAAAGTTAAATGATCAAACGTTTCTATTTCAATCAATTCAGTTTAGCATAAATACACAGTTTATTTCTATTTGACCCATAGATAGGACCCTATCAGGTGCTATCACTCCGGGCCAGAGTGGACCTGGGAGCGATGGCAATAAAGGGGTACTCTGCATTCTGTAAAGCTCCAGCATTACTCGAGCCTCACCATCAGATTGCTTAGTGTCATATCCGGGACACTCGTTGGGGGAGTCTTCAGAGATGCAGTCGGTGTATTCTAAAGCCCCCAGCCGACTGGCCCAACCTTATGTACATAGATGATATCAAGGTATTTGCTAAAAATAAAGTAGAACTGGATACTCTGATACAAAAAGAAGAAGAATATACAGCCAGGATATAGGAATGGAATTTGGCATTGAAAAATGTGCCATGCTGATAATGAAAAGTAGGAAAAAAGAAACCATAGAAGGAATAGAACTGACTAATCATGAAAGCATCAGAACGCTTTGCGAAAAGGAATATTAGAAGCGGATACCATCAAACAAAAAGATGAAAGAAAAAAAAAAAAAAAAGAGTACATTAGAAAAATGAGAAGGCTTCTCGAAACCAAGCTCAGCAGCAGCAATCCCATTAAAAGTATAAACACCTGGGCAGCCTTCCTTGTAAGATAGTCAAGACCATTCTTAAAATGGAGAAGGGAAGAACGCAGGCAAATGAACCAAAGGACAAGAAAATTGATGACTATACATAAGGCTTTTTACACCAAAGAGATGACATAGACAAATTGTATGTGTCAAAAAGGAGGAAGAAGACTTGTCAACAGAGCGAAAACTCAAGGATTACACTAAAAAGAGCAAAGAAAGACTAATCACAGCAGCCAGTATCAGCATTGGCAAGATAAGAACAAATAGAAAAACAGCAAAAACTAGAAAACAGAAGCGGGAAGAGAAAAACAACTGTATGGATATTTCAAGCGACAAATTGGCTAGATCGCACATGAGAAAACCTGGACATGGCTAAAAAAAAAAAAAAAAAAAAAAGAAAAAGAAAAAAAAGGAAACCTCAAGAGAGAAACTCAATCTCTTTTAATAGCTGCACAAAATAATGCCCAAAGAACCAATTATATTAAAACGAAAAGGTGATCCACCAGGAATCATGCAAGAAAATAGAATTTTACCATACAACCAATAACATATACACAAACTAGAATCCGTACTTGAGAATGATTTAGTTTCTTTGTTTAATGGCATATCAACCTTTGTAGGTTATTTAATGCCAACGCCATTCTCCTAGAAGAACAGTAGTGGTACTATTTAACCCATAGCTGGGGCTTGAGAATGAGATACAATACAAAATATAAACTGATCACCTAATCCAGACCAGAAGATCAGACGTACTGTTAATTAACAAGAAAAAAAAAAACAAAATTTTTGTCATCGAGTGGATTTTGCTGTTCCGGTCGACCACAAATAAAAAAAATAAAAGAAAGCAAAAACACGGGCAAATACTAGGACCTTGCTGGAGAACTAAAAATAGAACTGCAGAGCATGAAGGTGACGGTGAGAACGGTGCGCTTAGAACGGTCCAAATTGAAAATCAGTGAAAGAATCGAAACCACCCAGACCACAGCAGTGTTAAGATTAGCTGGAATATTCAGGAGAGTTATGGAGACCGAAGGAGACTTGCTGTCACTCCAGTGAAAACTCGCAAGCAATGGTCCACTAGTAAGGGTAATTACAACATTCATGTTTTATTTCGAGCTAACTACACTTCGGTAACAGCCTATTTTGTTCTTCATATCCTGACCAAGTAAAGTGGTAATAGGGGAGTAGTTTTCTCAAGTGCTAACACATTTCCTCCTCAACTACTGTGGCATGCCAGTGATAAGATATGTTGTCAATATGTCAAGTGATATGACAGAGCACAAGGAGTAGATTCAGGCCTTTGTAAAAAGAGACATTAAAGAGAAGAAAGTATAAGCAACTGCACTCCGAAATTGGAACTCGGTTCTCGGAACCGGTGCGAAATTCCTGTGTGTGTGTGTGTGTGTGTAAGACAGAAAAAGAGAGTGTGTGTGTGAGAGAGAGAGAAAGAGAGAGAAAGTGAGTGTGTTTGTGTAAGACAGAAAGAGAGAGAATCTGTGTGTGAGAAAGATAGTGTGTGTGTGTGTGTGTGTGTGTGTGAGAGAGAGAGAGAGAGAGAGAGTGTGTGTGTGTGTGTGTGTGGGGAGAGAGATTGTGTGTGTGAAGGAACGGGAGAGAAAGGGAAAAGTGTGTATGTGTATACATTCGAAAATCTACCAAAAACAGCTCAACGAATTCGATTATTTCAATTTTTAAAAGTTTTTCTCAATAAAACTTCAAGACCTTCTGTTTACTAAGCGTAGCTTTCTATTGGCATAAGGCCACTAAAACGGAGCGCTCAGTATTAAATAACGAGCTTACTAACTATTACACTATGACAGGCTTATGGTCAAGTGACGCGGTAAGCGCTGGTCCCGTCAAATCACCGAAGTTAAACAGCAATGAACCTTTTTTAGTACTTAGATGAGAGCAGGTACTGTTAGCAACCTGACGCTTGAAAGCTGGACTAACTAAAGCTAAGTAAATATTATTTATTACATCATACCAAAAGCTGAAATTTTAAAGCCCTTTTGTTACTTATGGAACAGGGATCTTTTGAGTGTTTATTGATTTTCTTTGATTGTAAATTTAGTGTGACAGAAAGTACAGATAGTCGATCGATTTTGACTAGAATTGGTTAAGTATAGTGCAAGGTCAAATATGGGAATGAAATGTGGTAGGGAGATTGAGTTGCGCCAGTCTTTCAATTGAGAAGACCAACATCTCAAAGAGCTTGGCTTTTTACTTGGGATCGACACGCTGACTGCTAGAACCGGAGAGGAATATGCAACAATATCAGCTATCTAACAGGCATTCCCTAGATCTCTCTCTCTCTCTCTCTCTCTCTCTCTCTCTCTCTGTCTCACACACACGTACACGACATCTCTCTCTCATACACACACGTATACGGCATCTTTCCTTCTCTCTCTCTCTCTCTCTCTCTCATTCTCTCACACACACTGACACAGTATCACTATCTCTTAGAAATACATACACTCTCTCTTTACACATACACACACACACACTCACACAGCATCTCTCTTTCATTCATACACACACATGCACATAACCCACACACTTACACAGCATCTCTCTCTCTCTCTCTCTCTCTCTCACACACACACACACACACTCACTCTCTCTCTCACACAGTATCTCTCTCTTTACACACTTACATATCATCTCTTTCACATACATTATCTCCCTCCACGCACACACGCTGTCTCTCAGTCAGTCATCCCCCCACACCTTATGTCACACACGCTCTCTGTCTCTTATTTATACATTCCCTCTCATTTACGCACACTGACATACAAACTTTGTCACATACAAATACATACATACTATCCCCTTCGTTCACGCATAATATCTCTCTCACATACAGATTCTCTCTCTCTCTCTTTCACTCACACAGTCCTTCATATACATCTCTCTCACGTGAAACAGATGAAACAAAAAAGTTCTTATTTCACCTCATTCTTTTGGATAGAGAATTAAACACACGGTCAGTTTTATGAGAGGGCCTTGCTCCGACATTATAGATATATATATTCCTTTTTTTCTTCTTTTGGTCGACCGTAGTCGAAGGCTACCCGAAGACTCCCTTGTCAATAGATACTACACCGAGTTGTTGGGGAGGGCGCTTCTCCTTTCCCTGGATTGCCGCTCTTACCCTTGATCTGTACCTTATAATACTGAGTGTTAAGCAATGAGGCATCAAGTACGATTTTTTGAGTCTTTGGTATTTAACCCCGGTCTTCCGGGTCGTTGGCGGACACTTAAACTATTATGCCAATGGTCCGGATATATATATATGTGTATATATATATATATATATATACAGTGTAACCCGGATATAAGCGAGTTGTTGGGACCGGAGAATAAGTCTCCTATATCTGAGTTACTCTTATAACCGGGTTTGGTCTATTTAGTTTAATTAACACAGACTCTAATTTGTTACCAGAGAAAATCTCTCTTATATCCGGGTCTCTTATATAGTGGTTACACGATATATATATATATATATATTACAATGTATATATACACTATATATATATATATATAAACTAACATTAACTTAGGAAATGTAATAAATTAATATTGAAAGGTAACCGAAAGAATCGGAGCTTTTTTTTTATTTCATGAGATTTATAGAAATGGTTAGATTAAAAAGGCGAAATGTTAACAAAAATTAAAAAAAAAAAACTAAAAAAGAATTACAAAAAATTTAATAGGCTTATGTAAATTAATGGCGCTCGAGATTTTCATTTATTTGGTAATTTACAAAAGCAGATATAAGAAAATTTAATTCGGTTTGACTGCACAACTAACAAAATTAACTTCAACAATTTCTAAGCTGAACCTTTAGGCGATATAATTAGTCGAGGGTAAGATCATTTTAGAGACATTTTCATCATCAATTATATATATATATATATATGGTGTTTCATTATATTTAATATCATTTGAGGTGTACAGGGTGTTTCAGAAATATTGATTTCATTTCGTAATCTAATAGCCTGACTAATTCTTATTCAAATGATCTCAGATTTTAACAGCATGTCTAGAAACAACTCAAAATTCTAACTTTAATGTTTAAACACCTTTTCTTTGCCAGCAAATTGCATTTCTCTATCTAAACCAAAAAATAAGCAGCATAAAACATCAAATATAGAATTTTGAATTGTTTCTACATATGGGAATAAAATTTAAGATCATTTGAACGAGAATTGGTTAAGTTATTAAATCACAAGATATCAATTTTTCTGAAACACCGTGCATGCGTGTTTGTGTATGTATGTGTGTGTGTGTGTGCGTGTTGGGCAAAAGTAATAAAAAAGCCGAAAATATTAATCTTGACAAGTCATAGCCTTTGTTTTAATATTTAATGTTTATTTATATATATTTTTTTATTGTATTTACTTCTCAGCTTTTGATGAAACTTTCAATAATTAAGTCGACATGAGGAGGTGAGATAATTTATTTTAGTTTTTATCCTGCTTGAATGGTCTGTATTTGAGCACTTCTCTTGATTTAAGGAAACCGTTTTTCAAACATTTTGTTCAGATACACACACATGTATGTGCCTATGTGTATGTATGGACGTTTTCATATCTCCTTGTGTCAGTCTTATGACGATAAGTTCCATGTATCTTTTTAAATAGAATTTTTAGATTAAACGAGCGACTTTAAAAGAAATATATGAAATTTATAGACATGAGTTAAACATAAAGAGGAAAAGAAACTATTTATTTATTATAGGTTGTGTCCTGCTCTACAGGGCACTTTCTGGATTCAAGGAAGAAAAAAAAAAGTTTTATAATGATTTCTAAAATAACAAAATATATAAATTAAAAAAAAAGTACAATTCTCTTAGTGGATTTACTTATCTTAAAATGATCTCTATATATAATATTGATAGTAAATTAAACTGTCCCCCACTGATTGTATGTTTCGCGTTAAACAAAAATAAACGAATACCAGATATAGCTTATTTCAATAACTGGATACATATACAAATCAATACGAGCACAAATCCCCCCCCCGTAAAAAAAAGATGTATCAATAGACCTCATACACATACTGTACCCAGTTCAAGATTGTTACCATTTTGTTTTTCTTCAGTGTATTTACCCAACCCCTCAACCACGAGCAGGACGCGATAAAAAAGTCCATTTTTAAGCGGAGTAAAACTGGTTTGAATTCTGAGTTTTCATTCTCCTAGACTGGTTGCCATACCAAGGTTAAAGAGCCCAATCTGCACTACTATTTACTCGTAACGCTTTTCCCAAAGGATATTGGCGCGAAATGAAATGCAAACTTTCTCGACCAGGATTTGAACACGGGTTGCTGATTCATTTTCCTACTACGATAAGCGTTACACCAAGCGCGCTTCTTTCAGTGTATGTATGGACGTGCGTGCGCGTGTTTATGTTTTGATTGACAGATATCGACGTAGACATATACACCGAATATGTACGAATGAGAATGAACACACGCACACAATGAAAGTATCGGTTGCCGTAACGATCACACAAGCTAGATTTCGAGAAAACCTGATGATCCTATTTACCCAACCCCTCCGCTCGGGCAAGATATGACACAAGGTCAATTTTTAAGCGGAGTTTAACAGGTTTGAATACAGAGTTTTCCTTCTCCTAGACTAGTTGCCTAACCAAGGCTGAAGAAACAGTCTGCCCTACTATTTACCCATAGCTGGAGGGAGAATAATTGGATTCATACCTTTCCCAAAGGGTATTAGTGCTATGTGAAATGCAATCAGTCTCGTCTAGGATTTGAACTCTTGTCGCCATGTCCATTTCCTACGATGATAACCATTACACCACGGGCACCTCCTACCTGATGATCAGTACTCAGATGAGTGAAAATTGAAGGCCCCCAATAATTCGAGGCCTTGTGTCAAACCAACTAAAAGTTGTAAAGACTTTTATACACATACGAGTAAATTAATCTTTAAAACTTAGTCTTATATGTATGTAGTATGTAAGAGGAGGTGCTCGTGGTGTAATGGTTATCGTAGTTGGAAATGGACACGGCGACTCGAGTTCAAATCCTGGACGAGACTGATTGCATTTCACATAGCACTAATACCCTTAGGAAAGGTATGAATCCAATTATTCTCCCTCCAGCTATGGGTAAATAGTAGGACAGACTAGGTTCTTCAGCCTTGGTGAGGCAACTAGTCTAGGAGAAGGAAAACTTTGAATTCAAACCTGTTAAACTCCGCTTAAAAATTGACCATGTGTCATATCCTGCCCGAGCGGAGGGGTTGGGTAAATATCTATATGTATGTAGTAAGTAAGTAAAGTGGGCGACCTTAGTCGAAGGTGACTCGAAGGCTCCCTTTTCAATAGCTACTACACCGAGGTGTAAGGTAGGGCGCTACTCCATTCACTGGATTGCTCCACTTTATCCTTGATATTTACCTTATAGTGCTGAGTGCTGAGTGCTAAGCAAGGCGGCATCAAGTACCATTTTTTGCATCTTTGGTATGACTCGACCTGGGATTGAACCCCTATCACCCGGGCCATTAGCGAACACTCTAATCATTAGGCCAATGGCTCGGTATCTACTCAGTCATAAAAGATGGAAATGACTGTAACTTACTGAGATGGAAGGTCCACTCGATCGACGAGACTTCGATTAATCTGACTGTATCCCCTCCAGAGGGGTAAGACCCCTCTCAAAAGAGGTGACACTGCATCTGATGGTGAGGCTACAGTTCTGGAAATCTGGAGGAGGAGTAGAGTTTTTCTTTGCTATTACTCCCAGCTTCACTCTGACCAGGAGAGGTAATACCTCATTTATGGATCAAATGGATTTGTTAAAAAATTATTCGAATCCAAAGGACTGTCAGAAAAAAAAGCAAAGAAACCTCGTCAGAAACAACGACATAAAAAATGTATGAACTTGCCATGAATGAGATTCCCTAACTCTAAAACATAAAATAATCCAAGCCGGATAGTAACTATATATATTACGCTTCTATATAATTTTTTTTGTACGTTACCGAAAACATTTCCTTAACGGGACGAATCCCAAACAAACTGATTAAACAACAAATCCATTGTTATCTGACCATACAACTTCGTTGTGACAACAAATTTGGATTTAAAAATCTCAACAGAATGATTAATGGACTCAGTTTGAGAGCCTTATCAGTTTTTGAGGTTGAAGCTAACAGTTTTTATTGATGAGGTGACTTGAAATATTCCCAAAGTGTATATATACATATATATATATACATAACACGTCACCACAAGTAGGATGTACCATAAAGTTAATTTTAAGCAGAGTCTAACAGGTTTGAATTCAGGATTTTCCTTCTCCAAGACCGGGTGTCATTCTGAGGTTAAAGAACCCAGTTTGCCCCACTATCTACCCAAAGCTGGAGGGAGAATAATTGGATTAATATCTTTCCCAAGGGCATTAGAACTGAAATGTAAGCAGCCTTGTCCAGGATTTGAACTTAGGTTACCGTGTTCAATTCTTACGACAATAACCATTACCCCACGAGCCCCGGGTAAAATTATTTAATGCCACATCTTGTGAGTATATATATATATATATATATAAATAAGAGCAAGAGTAGGTTCTGTGGTGACAGAGATGAAACGTGTAATCAAATAATAAGTGAATACACAAAAAGAATACAAGACTAGGCATGACTGGGTAGGAAAGGTGACCCACTGGGAATTGTGCAAGAAATTAAAATTTGGTCATAATGACGAATGATATATACACAAATCAGAATTGGCCTAGGAAATAAGATACATAAACGGATGGCCAATCTAGGCAAAAAAAAGACTTAGTTTTAATAAATGATTTTTGATTTGCTATTAGATGCTTTTGGTAAAGAAAAAATAGTAATTATATATATAAAGTAAA
Organism: Sepioteuthis lessoniana; assembly: GCA_963585895.1. Lineage (NCBI taxonomy): Eukaryota > Metazoa > Mollusca > Cephalopoda > Myopsida > Loliginidae > Sepioteuthis > Sepioteuthis lessoniana. Next base: position 3,508,154 of record CAUZXS010001320.1, read on the forward strand.
ATATCTGTTTTTACATTTAAAACTTTATAAATATCGAAATGGGTCTGGTTGGATCCATTTAGTCTCTTCCCAAAACGTGTTACAGAGAAACAAGTAAACAGGAAAAAGGTACATTGTTTTATATATATATATATATATATATATATGTGTGTGTGTGTGTGTGTGTGTGTGTGTATGTATGTATGTGAGTGTATATATATATATATATATATATAACTGGAAGACAAATGAAACTTCAAGTAACGGACTTAAAGAGTACATAATTTGGTATTTCAGGTTTTAAACTTGCCCAGCTATCGTAGCATTGAATAGTTTTTAAGCACTTTTCTTATTTAGATGTTATCACATACACATATACATATATATATATGTGTGTGTGTGTGTGTGTGATAACATCTAAGTCCTTAAAAACTGCTCAATGTGCAGTACTGTTTAAAGTTTGTTTATATATATATATATAAAAACTGTAAGCAGTATCCCACAAAAGAACAGCTGTACGGCCACTTATCTCCCATCTCACAAACCATCCAAGAAGAACGAACATGAGTTGCAGGTCACAGTTGGTATAGTAAGGACGAACTCATATGCGACGTTCTCTTACGAACTCTTCACAAGGGCACACTAGTGTTGGCCGACTAGCAAAGACTTACATATATCAGCTCTTTGCGGACACTGGTTACAGTCTAGAAGACCTGCCAGGAGCGATGAACGATAGGGAAGGATGACGAAATAGAGTCAAGTGGCTCCGTACCATCAGACTTTATGCTGATAGATAGATAGATGTGAGTGAGTGGGATTTTCTTCACACTTTCTATATCAAAACACAAAGCCATGGACATTTTAAATAAATTTCTTCTATTTCCCTTTGTATTTTTCTTCCATTCACTCATAATTACAATGTATATATATATATATATATATTTGATATGTATATAATTTTGTAATAATTTCAAATTCAATGATAGTATCGGTTTGCATTGTAGTTAAGGTAGTTGACTATTTACTAGTGGTTGATGTTCCAATCCAGAGACTGGTACCGCACACTCTTCCTCGACACACACTGTCAACTCCCTTGCGCTTTTTATTATTCAACCGGACGTTGTCATTACCCCCTATTTTACTTATTGACCAATAAGACGCACCTAACAAAAAGTCTATTCATGTACAGATATTATTTATAGGAGGGAGATTACAGAAACGTAATCAAGGAACGGAAGGTTGTTAGGATTACTTAAAGTCAGTAATAATACAATGACCTTGTAAATATGTGTCTTTTATGATGAGATATATATTTTCGGTTTCTCTATGTCCCTGAACAACAACAACAGGTTGTTATTTAAGTTTTACGATATATGTTTGAGTAAAAAGAAATAAAAGAAAAAAGATAATAAAATCCATAAATCTCCAGCACAAGACCGCGAATGCGATACACTCAGTTAGGATAAACTCACTATACTCGTAATAGCCTACACTACAACAACCTGAAGGTATTTCGTAAAATTTGCTTAGATGGTCACAGGTAGTGAGGCACCCAGTGAAGGCCGAACTCTCTACAGTAGCAGTGAGCTCCGATATAACATCCTGCAGATTATTGCCAAAGTTTAATTTAGACTGGCACCCAGTGAGAAGTATACTCAATATACTAATCACTAAATGGTATCAGCTTGCTGAGCTAGCTTGTTGAAAACATCACGCTAGTTGATTAATCAAGCTAGCTTAGTCTGACACAAGGCTAGAAGTGCAGAGCATCAACTGAGAATCAGACTCACTATAAGAGTAATGGTCTACGAGATTGGCTTCATAAGCGAGGCTCACAGGTGAGATACCTGAGTATCGTGATAGAATTTAGGTCCGCGTGGTTTGAGTCTCCGTACAAAAGCCTGGGCGTCGTAAAAAGAGAGTCTGTACTAGAAACAAGTTCAGAGGTCAGTGGGTGTAAAAGATTTTTTAAAATTCTTTAGAGTTTATTTCGGAATTTCAAGAAATAGAAAGGAAAGAAAATAGTGCCAGGAATCATGCTTATGTATGTAAAAAGGATAAGAAAGAAAGAAAGAAAGAAGGAAAAAAAGAAAAAAGCAAAGAAAGAAAAGAACGAAAGAAATTAGTCAAGAATCTTGCTTAGGTATGTCAAAGTGATAAGAAAGAAAGAAAGAAAGAGAAAACTAAAAGGGCAAAGAAGAAGAAAAAAGAAAGAAGGTAAAGAAAAGAAAAAAAGAAAAAAAGCAAAGAAAGAAAGAAATTAGTCAAGTATCTTGCTTAAGTTTGTCAAAATAATTTTAAAAAGAAAGGAAAGAATGAAATGGAAAAGATCAAAGAAGAAAACAAGGAAGAAAAAAGAAAAAAAAAATGGAAAATAAACGAGTAAAGAAAGTAAGAAAGAAATAGAAAATAAAAGAGCATAGAAGAAGAAAAAAGAAAAAAACCTCGTCAAGTATTTTGCTGGGGGACGGACACATGAATTTAAAAAAAAAAAAAGAAGGAATAGGAAAAGAAAAGGACAAAGAAGAAAAATAAAAGGAAAGAAAGAAGTATCAGGCATCTTGCTTTTAGATATGTTAAAAAAACTTTTTAAAAAAGAAAAAATATGGAATATACAAAGAAGAAGAAGAAGAAATGTCAAGTATCTTGTGGATGCATGACGTTAAAAAAAAGAGAAATGGGTAAAAGTATAAAAGAAAGAAAGAAAAACTTCCGTAAATGGCAAAATCATTTTAAATGGAAAAGAAAGAAAGAAAGAAAGAAAGAAAGAAAAAGGGAAAAAAGAAAGAGCTCAAGTCAAATATCTTGCTGTAGCGTGGGTGCATGACGTAAATAAATAAAGAAACTAGAGTTAGCTATCTTTCTTAGATATCATAAAATGACGTTAAAAAACACAGAAATGGAATAATTAAGGCTATTGAAGAAAGAAAGAAACTCAATTATATTGCTGTAGTGTGAATGCATGACGTTAAAAAAGAAACAAAGAAAGAAGGGCAAAGAAAGAAAGAAA
>CAUZXS010001320.1:3513642-3516142 GCA_963585895.1 Sepioteuthis lessoniana
TTGTGTCTGTGTGTTCGGCTCGTACATCCTTGCTGGCTTGCTCTCTCTCTCTCTATCTATCTATCTATCTCTCTCCCATGCCGATTTTAAAACTAAACTACTAGAAAATAAGATTTATTATTATTATTCGCTTTTTATTGTTGAAAATATTTTAAAGGTCAACGAGAGAGAGAGAGAGAGAGAGAGAGAGTATCAGAGAATGGATGAGAATTTCTAAAGAACACACACACAAACAAAAAAAAATTAATTCTAATTCAAAATTTTTAAAAATTCAAAACAGAAATTGTGTATTTTTAAAATGGAAAATCTGTAAGTAAAATCGTTTTTATGTTAAATTTCCAACAGCTGAGTCACCATCCCGCCCAATAACCTCTTTTTTTTCGTTTAAATTTAAAAAATTTAAGAGTTGAATTAAAAAAGAAAAGATTTTTTTTCCTTTTTCCAGAAACGTTTTCTTTCTTATGTCAATGCATCCAGTGTTGTTATAATTTTTAGCGAACGACTTACCGTATTGAGTTCGATTCTCACTGGGTGCCCCATGTTTCTGACCTAGTACAAAATTAAGTAATCTAAGCTGAGTGAATTACTATAGTGTTTGTGTTAAATAATCAATGGACAGAAACAATTTTTAGCGAGCTTACTTCGTTCGGAGATTACCAAGTTCGATCCTCACTAGAAACCTCGTGCTCTTACGCTTGAACCAGAATAAAATTATCAAAGCTTATATCTCTTGGCTACTGGTCTAAATCACCCGTGATGAGTGGATTAAAAAAAAACAATTTAAACGCGTATATACTATCAAAGAAATCAGCTCGTTTTGCCGGATTATTGGTCATAATTTGGTGCACCTTCGCTGGGAGAGAAAAAAAAAAAAGAAAAAAAAAGAAGAAAAAAAAGAAAGAAGAAACGATGTGCTCGCATCGAAAGTCGTTGTTACTAAGATAATTCTTCAATTGGTGTGGCTTCGTGTAAAATCGGGTTTAACTTTACTCCCCGATATGTAATATCCAAAGAGGAGGAAGGCATGAAATGTATCTTATGCATCATGAGAAAAACACAGACATTGAAAATTTGAAACAGTTTCACCTCTCTCTCTCTCTCTCTCTCTCTCTCTCTCTCTCTGTTATGCAAATATATTTATTTTATCATATAGAACATCGAGTAAAACACACACACACAAACAAACTCAGCTAACTTTACCACAAGACCAACTGAGTAGGGCACACATGAGAAACGAACTCGCTACGATACTTGAAAATTGATCTGAGAGGCCAGCATCCATCATCCAATTTACATATTGGTGTGTAGCATCTGTCTATCTATCTATCTATGTCTATTCATTATCGACTTACCAATCTATCACAGTTTATTCATATGTCATACTCATAATCTATCTATACCTATTCATCGCTCTCTCAGTTTTCATATCTATCTATCTATCTATCTATCTTTTCATTCTATCTATCTATCTATGTTTGTTAATTATATTTCTATCAGCCTATTCATCACACACACACACACACATAATATAAATATATATGAACAGACGGAGATATGTAGATACATCGATAAATATGAACTAGCTGATACATACGTAGACACAGATAAATGTGAATATATATATATATATATATATATATATATATATATATATATATATCGGTCTGTTCATATGTTTATTTCTATTCTCAATATTTAATTTACAAGTATTTTCTAAAACTCAAAATCGTATTAAAGTTTTTTTTTTTCTCCAAGTATACGACCACAGTAGGCATAGAATACGGAGTGCCTTATCCAAAGTCTAGATTCCTTTTCAGTGGCTTGAACCTAAGACTAACTATTAAGCTGGACGTAATATTGTACTACCATAGTCAAGTTATTACTATTAGTTTAAGGAGCGACTTTTCGCGTCGTGTGAAAGATGAAAAGACAACTGGATGCCTGGATCTATGGATTTTTCTTTCCGCCCAGGGATTGAATTCTGTAATGGATGTGACACCCAACGAACAAGGCAAGGGGAAGTGGTTTCGGTTCGAGCCGCTTGTCACTAACATTATTTTCTCAAAGGCATGTGCCCAAAAACATTTTTGTTTCCCCACTCTTCTGCCGAAGAATATGGGTAAGGAGAGAGAAAGAGAGAAACGAGGAAGCGAGGCTGTGTAGTCTCCCTATCACACCAGGTAGAAGTAGTCATCTCGTGCGTATGTGTGTAGTGTTGAAACCCTTTTATCTAAGAGTGTATGTTGATATATTAGTACACACAAAATATAGCCGTTTTTACTGGGAGAGAGAGAGAGAGAGAGAGAGAGAGAGAGAGAGAGAGAGAGAGATTTAAGTCAATACTTTAAGCATTGGTTCTTGTTTGACCACCAAAGTTAAGCAGCGACAAGCCTGTTCACTACTTAGATGAGTGACTACTTTGTAATAGCAGGCCTTGTAAAAAACCTAAGGCGTGTCTGCTCCAGCAAACATAAAAAAAGAAAATAGAGGGCGACTTTAG
>CAUZXS010001320.1:3521142-3523642 GCA_963585895.1 Sepioteuthis lessoniana
AATTAACCTTTTTTAATACCTTTTGAAAGAAAGGGAGGAAAAACATCTATAAGCACATGTAAGGTTCAATGAAGTAACCTGTCTGATGAAAAAAAAAAAGGTTCGTTCTCTAAAAAGATGTATTTACTGGTTTTATTAAACTCGTACTGGTCTAACCGATGAGCAGGGATCTAGGATTGTTGAGGGGGAGGGCTCCCTAAAATTTCACACATGATATACAAATGTCCTTAACAAAAAAGAAAACTCTAAAATGCAGTGGCCCTTAGGGGTACACAATATGATCAAGGTGTTTGACTTAAAATCTTTTTACTACACACAACGGTGAGAAGAAAAAATACGCGATATTATGTTATCTGTTTAGATAGATGTCGATCGAATACTGAGAAGTATAAACATTTAATGTTTTCGGCTACCTTTTTTATTGTTGTTGCTTTGTTTTGGTTAATTTGAAAAAAAAAATTATGACATAAGACATTTAACCTGTATTTTGTTGAAAAAACACGCATGCGCAATGTTACTCTCTCTCTCTCTCTCTCTCTCTCTCTCTCTCTCTATATATATATATATATATATATATATATATATATGGAGTCTCTATCTTTAGAACAACAGCAGTTGTTTTCAATAACGCAATAAAATTCATAAATGGGCCTCTTTAAAACGGCATTAAAAAAGGTACATACATACACACATGCATACATACTTTGTTAGATACATATATACATCAATGTGTAGATAGATAAACATGTAGGAACTCAGCGTCCTCCTCCTCCTCCTTCTTCTTCTTCTCATCGTTCTTTTCTGTCTTTTCCCACTTTTCTTTTCTTCATCCTCCTTCTTCTTTTCACCCGACTCCTTGCTTTCCCCGACTCCTCCTCTGTGTTTCTTGCAGCATCCAACATCTTTTTAGCAGTTATGCAAAGATGCATAGAAAGATGGAGTGGCTGCTGCTGTTGCTATATGAGGAAAACTGGAAGATGGGGGAGGAGGGATCAGAGAGAGAGAGAGAGAGAGAGAGAAGGAGTTGAACAAAGAAAGAAAGATTAGGTAAGAATTAGACAGACAGACAGAAAAAAGAGAGGAAGTTGGAAAAAGAAAGAAAGATCAGGCGAGGTGACAGACAGATAGAGAGTAAGAAGAGAGAGAGAGGGGGGAGTGACAAAAAAGTAAAGAAGATTGGGATGAAAGAAAAAAAGAAAGAAGAAGAATGAATCTCCCCCCACAAAAAGAAGAAATAGAGAGAGAATAAAGAAAATGGAGATGACCAAAGCAAGAAAAAAAGAAAAGAAAGAAGGAAGATTGGAAGAAAAACACAGTAAGAAGATAGGGAAAGAGTTGATAAAAAGAAAAGGAAGAAAGACTGGAGTTGAGAGAGAGAGAGAGAGACGGAGATAGAGAAAGTAAAAGATAGAACCAAGGAGTTGATGAAAGAAAGAAACGAACGAAGATTCGGAAAGAGAGAGGGGAAAGATTCGACAAAAGAAGTAGGAACTAAGATTAAGTAAGAGAGAAAAAAAAAAAAAAAACAGGGATGAGAGAAGAATGGGACAAAAAAACGTTGAGTAAGAGAATCATGGACTTGTTTTATTGACACATTGACAACTATAGATAGGTCATGAAGAAATTTAGAATTTCTGTCACACCTGAGACACTGTTCTGGTTCCGGAGTTAAAAGCGATTTAGTCTGCTATCCCATATCGTTGGGAGAAAAATGAAGGAAAGGGAAATCGAAAGAAACGAAATGATTTTTTTGAAGTGAGGAGAGGAAAAACAAAAACAAAAACAAAAACAAAAAGAAAGACTTTTGAAGAAGAAAGAGAGAGAGAGAGAGAGGGTAAAAAGCAACGAATAAAATACGGAAAGAGTTTTAAAATAAAAAGATAGAGAGAGGGAGAGTTTAGGTACAAGAAAGAAAGAAAGATAAGATCCAATGAGTTAAGAAGAGAGAAAGAGAGAGAGAGAGAGAGAGAGAGAGAGAGAGAGAGAAATGAAGGGCGGGAAAAAGAGAGAGAAAAAAAGCCGGGACTTAAAAGAAAGCAGGTTGTCGCAATAGGAGATAACTAAATTTCGGTTATGAAAAATAAACAAAAAAGGGAAAGAAAAAAAGAACACCTTTTTTTTTTTTAGGAGATTTTAAAGAAGAAGTAGTAGTAGTAGTAGTAGTAGTAAATGTTTTACTTGTAGTAGCAGTTGTGTAAAAAGAACAAATATAAAGAAAAAAAAACAAATTTGGAGTAGCAGAAGGAATTAAAACAGAATCTACAGATATGGGCAGTACTTTTAGATTTAGAAAAATAAGGAACACTAAGAGAGTGGGAGGAGACTGAAAAATTTTCAAAAACTCAAAGAGATAAAAGAGGGGGGAGTAGTGCAATAAAGGCGAAGGAGGGAGGGGGACCTCCTTTTAAGAATTTGCCTCTTATGTCCAATATACGAACAGAGAATATTAGAATTGAGAAAAATCAACATAAAATAACGGTCGGCAGAGAGATGATATAAA
>CAUZXS010001320.1:3526142-3528642 GCA_963585895.1 Sepioteuthis lessoniana
ATTTCAAATCAATCAAATTGAATAATGGATATTTTGATCGATTGTTTTATTACTTCATTGTATTATATACATATTACAAGTAAATTTGATTCTCGTTAAGTACTTGATAATTCTGACCTTGTGACACAAGCAAAGCTTAGTAAATATATATATATATATATATATATATATAATCTAAGTTCAGACTCAGTCAACAGCATTTAGTGACTATCTACTTTATCCTAACTTAGATATATATGCTCTATCACCAATACTGGGCACTCATTATTTATAAATATTGCAAACAATATATATATATATATATATATTTTGGTAGTTATGAGTATGTGTGTATGTGGAGAGAAAGATAAATACTACCTCTGTCTCATAATACTTGTTACATTTGATGTATGAAATTTATATGAAAATGTAACAATTTTTATGGGACAAAGGTATTTGCTGTTAGAGAAATTTTTAAAAGAAAATTAAACTCTCAAGAAATGTTTTGGGATCCATAACATAGAATTATGCAGAATTTCTGAGAACCAGTAAAATGTATCCCAGTTTGAATAATGTTTTTAAAGAGTGGAAACTTCTGCACCAATCAAATTTGTTAATAGTTTGGAGAGAGAGAGAGAGAGAGAGAGAGAGAGAGAGAAAGAGAGAAAGGTAGAGAAAGAGAGGGAGGAGAGTATATGATAGAGAGGGAGAGAGAGAAAGAGAAAGCCTCAGTTATTCATTGTATTTTAAATTTTCATAAGGTTTGAAGTCTCTCTAGTCTCTGATCACTTAGTCGTTCTTTTGCCTCCTTGATATTATTGCTGGATATTTTTAGGACCTGATTACAATGTCCAATCTGATATATTTAACCTTAATTCCTGATTCATTGAATAAAAGATTACAGATAGAATGACATGCAGATCAGTGGCATAAAAATATTCAATATCTGATGAAGGATCAGGTCGATATGCTATCAGACATTTTCAACTGATAGATTACAGACTATTATTATTCTTTTTTTTTTTTTTTTGGCTCGACGTTTTTTTTTGTATTATTACCAAAGAAAGAAAGTCTCCAAAAAATTACTTTTTTTTGATGTGATTTGATTTTTTTCATTCAAATATTGCTTTCAAAACTGAAAACTTCTAAAAAACAATAAATGTCTTTCTTATATCTCTTCTTGTCTTATGGAATAAAAATTCCTATTTTATAGGGAAGAAAAACAATATATATATATATAGTAACATGTTTTGAAATGGGCCAAATTAGGAACACAAAGGAAGTTTTTACTAAGATTTGATTAACGATCCAAACAATTTTTTTTCCTAATGTTCTCTGCTGAGATAGAAGCTGGTTGGGTGGGGAGGACAGATCTTATGTCATCAAATATGATACATACTCTAAATGAACATTCCTCCGCCTCCTCTCCAACCCCCAATCCTTTACCTCATGAGGAATATCCGAAAGTGATGTTGGCCTGCAAGGTAAACAGATTCAGGTTCGAGATAGTTTTTAAGAATCAGTTTACGTGTATATTGATGCGATTCCACAATAACAGCAATTTAGGTAACATTTAACATCTAAATGCCCGAGGAAGTAGAAGAGGGGGGGCAGAGAGAGAGAGGGAGGGAGAGAGAGAGACACACACACACACACACACACACTGAAGGAAGATTCTTTGACAAGAATTGTGCCACTGTTCTTTGCAGGGAGCAAAAAATGAACATAAAAAAAAATTGAAAAATAAGAAATTATTGGAAAAAAGATTTACATTTCAGGGAAATTTTTCAAATCAATTTTGTATACAAATTCATGTTTAAAATATCAAACAATAATTGTATATATGATATCTATTAGACAGGTGCCTTTACTTACGCATATACACATATACATTCCCATACATATGCATGGGAAAGAAAAAGTTAATTTGGAAAAAGATTTTGCAAGATTTTGTTCCAAACTTTACTTTAGATAGATAGATAGATAGATAGATAAGTACACTTATGGTTGTATATATATACACACACATACATACATAGATGAATAGATAAGTACACTTATGGTTGTGTATACATACACACACATACATCCATAGATAAGTAAACATGGGTATGTATACATACACACATACACAAATAGAAAATAACTCAAATCTTAAAAATATTTTTCCTTCTTTTTCTCTATCTCTCATGATTATATATATATATATATATATAAGAGAGGGGAGAGAAATAAATACATATCTAAAAATAGTGTAAAATGTCAAAAGGAAATAGTTATAAAATATATATGTAAGTGTGTGTATGACTCGCAGTTAAATAAAGTACTGAGATATAGGTACAGCTTTAGATATTTACAGTAACATTATATGCAAATGTTTGTACATACATGAGTTTATAGATACACAACTACAGAGGCACACACACAAACACACACACAAGTAAATATATATATATATATATATATATGTTTTTGGTTCACACCAGAAACTGAAAATACGGGATGGAAATAAATTTATAAT
>CAUZXS010001320.1:3536142-3576142 GCA_963585895.1 Sepioteuthis lessoniana
ATATTTCTACTGCTGTGATATGTGTTCTTTTGCAATTAACCAAAAACATTAACTAATCATTTTAAAAAGAATTCCTTGTGTATAGTATTTAGTCAAACTTGTATAATTGGACTGCTTTGTAAACATACATTCAAATATATACTCAAAGATAGATCGATTGATAAATAAATTCAGATTTATAGATTTATTCATTTCAATATTGAACCTAATTTTTCTTATCTTAAAAATGGAAGAAAAACAATTCTTGATATTTTACCTCTGTCTCAAGATTTCATGACTGCCTATATTTATCAGATGAAAAATTAAATTACAATTCAAATTAAAATAAGGTGTACAGCATTTTTATTGTCAAAAATTTATATATATATATGATTAAAATTTGTCTATCCATTACAGAATAAGTAAAATAAACACTGTTAATTGTATTTGAAAATATTTATGTTAAATTGATTTTCATGATTTCTTCCTAAAAATAATTGTGAAAATTTTGTGTTTGATTTTTTTATATCTTTAATAATATCCAAAAAATTAAAAAATTTCAATGGGAAAAAATATAGGTTTATATTTAACTTAGTTAAATCATTTATTTAGTTTCAAGAATTAAAAGGCATGCAATTCTTGGATAGAACCTTTCTTTGCTATCCTTAAATTTCTGCTCCAGCTTTTGAAATTCTTGAATTTAAAAGCTTTAAAAAAAATTTATCCCAAATGAAATGTTTTTCCTAAAATTTATAAAAATTGCAAATGTGAAAGGTTGAATTTTAATCAAAGAGTATTTTCCACTCATGATAACTTATATGAAAAGTAAATTTCAAAAATAAAATTTAAATTTAAAAAAAAGAAATTTAAGACCTTTTCGTTATCTTTATTATTATTCAAGAAATTGTATGTGAAGTGTTCACCCTGAAAGTCAATATTACACTTCCAGGCCACTAAAGAAAAAGAGAGAATGGCAGAGAGAGAAAAAGAGACAGAGGAAAAAGTCAGAGAAGACTCACTGTTCTGTTAGTGAGCTCTTCAAAATTAAAATTTCAAGATGGCTGACTCAAATTTAAAAAGAAATTTAATCCCACCATTTCTCTTGGGTTACTGTCATCGGTCGACTTTTGGGGTTTTTTAGCAAAAATGTCGAAAAAATCCCAGTGTATCACGTTGCTATATTTTTTTTAATAAAAAAAACTAATGAAGATAACCAATATTTTCACTAAATTAAAGATTTTTACACAGCCCCAACAAAAAATTTAAAAGGATAAAATTTTAAAAAATCTTTTTAAAAACCTTCATGAAATTTTAAATAATCAAACTTATAGTAGACTGAGAATGTCACAGGCTGCAATCGGAGCAATTAGATGTAGGGAGAGGAAGATAGTGGAATATTTTAAATTTTAAATTTTTACAGGAATTGAGGAAGTAAAAAAGGGATATTCTGATCAGAAGGTAAATTTTGAAAAATTTTTTTAGTACATTTTATATTTTTTTACATTTATTTTAAAACTTAAAAAGAGCAAAAATTTTAAAATTTTGAAACTGGTTACCATCATGTATATTGTGGAAAAATACTAAAAATGAAAATTTCATTGAGGTAATTGAAAGAAAAAAAATATATATATATTTATATGAAAAACTAAAAGTTAAGTATGAAAAATATTTTTTATGGTAAGCTCAAAATATTTTCAAATAATCAGTTTAAATTTTAGTAAGTTTTGCTCACAGTAAAAATCACACATGACTTAGATATGGTACAAGGTCACAAGCAGAGAGCATCTAATAAGGAACAAACTCATTACTCAGCAGCAAGGTATCTTCAAGAGTAACTTGGTAACATTTACATTGCATTGAGGGGCCTTTCTAATATTTTGAATTTTTATGAAAATATTTCTGTGTTTAAAGTGTAATAATTTGACCATCAATTTTCAACTCAATCCAAATTACCTCATCTAAAAGTGTAATATTTCACACACAATGAATAATATTATTTAATGCCTTGTTATTTATATGTATAGGTATATATTAGTGAATTTATGGAAACATAAAATGTACATGATCTAAATTATCTGAATATAGAATTTACCTCAAATAACTTAATCAATATACAAGAATACAAATGTGACTACATAGATAAAAATTCACACAGATAAATTTCTGCATATACAGTTAATATATACTTTGCATAAATATATATAAAGTATAAATAGAATGCACGTAGGCACTGAAAATAAATAAGAATATGTTGAATATATATATATATATATATATATATATATATATCAATAAAAATAATAAGTATATATATATATATATATATATATATATATATATATGTACTTATTATTTTTATAAATATATATATATATATATATATATATTCAACATATTCTTATTTATTTTCAGTGCCTACGTGCATTCTATTTATACTTATATATATATATATATATATATATATATATGTATGTAGAAAGAGAGAGACTTACAAAATTATACACTCAAAATATGTAAGCATATATATATATATATATATATATATATATATAGAGAGAGAGAGAGAGAGAGAGAGAGAGACAGACAGACAGAGATTGGTTGATATATATATATATATATATAAAAAGAAAGAGATATTCATAAAGTATTCATTGAAAATGCATAAATATTTATATATACATATATTAAAGAAGACAGACAAACAGAGAGAACACTGTATGTATTCATATTTATATCTAAGTTTTATATATATATATATATATATATATATATATATAAATTTTACACTATATATATATAAGAAATGTAAAATATAAATACTATAATTAGATGAACATGCAATCTAAGAAATTTTTTAAAGTATAAATAAAACTGAAAACAAGAAATTCATATTTTCCAATCATATACACAAGAAAAATTGTCGCTTCAATCCAAAATTAAATAAATGAGTAATACAGGTAAAATCCTTAAAAAGACATCAATGAAATTTCAAAGAACTTGATTGAAAAATAAGGAATTTTTCATTCTTTACTGAATTTTCTTAGTTATTTAATAAGTAAATATCTGTAAAAAGATACTTTTCTTCATTTTTTCAACTCTTTGTTGTTTAAAATTTTATTTGGAGGTTTTAAAAAAAAAATTTTCAATTAAAGTTAGATGAAATCTAAAAATGTTTTGCAAGTACCCAAGAAAACCCTGAAAATAATTGAAATGAATAAATTGTTGATTCAAAAAGAAGTATATATATATATATATATATACATATATATATATATATATATATATATGTGTATGTATGTATGTAAGTGTGTTCACATATATATATATATATATGTGTGAGTGTGTGTGTATATACAATTAAAAATTATCTATATTACCTTTTTAGTTCCAAATCTAAAATCAATGACAATGAATATAAATATATTTCATCAGGAATATATATATATATATATATATATATATATATATATATATATATATATGTGTGTGTGTGTGTGTGTGTGTGTATTAAAAAAGATAAGATAGATAAACTTTATCAATCTATATTTATCTATTTATTTAAAGAAAGATGAACATATTTACAGATATAGTGGTATAAACAGCCTGAAATAATCTTATATATATATATATATATATATATATATATATATATATATACACAATGATATTAGCTACAACTTCTATAGATACACAAATATCTATACATTTAGCTGAATAAACAAATGAAAATATAAGTCTTATTCACCTCAATTGAAAGACAAATTTAATTTTATGCTATATTTATTCATTTCAATTTCCTCAAATGTAATGACTCATATCAATGCAAAGGTAATAAACATCCTTACCCTCCACACTCATATTTATTAATGTACATATATATATATATATATATATATATAGATAGATAGATAGATAGATAGATAGATAGATATAGTATTTCAGAACATGTGAATTAGACTTTTTATCAATATATCTAACTATCTGCAATTTTACTAAGATAATATATAAATATAAATATGTGTGTGTGTGCATTAGCATGTTATTTTTATGAGTAAAATTTTATTATTATGCTTTGGCATAAAACATAGTTTCATTAAGAACTGTATAAGATTGATAGAATGATTGATAGAAACAAATTATATGTAAGCATGAATATGAACAGACTTCGATGGATAGATATTTTCCATTACTTACTTCCATAGATTGATAGGTAGAAACAAATTGAGATAGCTTGATAGATAGTTAGATGTATATATATATATATATATATACATGCATACATATATAAAGTAGGTAAATCAACAAGTCTGAAGCCTAATAGTAAAAAAATATGACCTCTTTTATGAAAATCCCCAAGGTTGAAATTTATACAGCGAAAATTAAATAGGGAGTGTCTGTCTCTCTCTATATATATGAAAAAATATATTGGATAAAATGTACAATACATAAGAAAAATTATGACATGAAAAATGTTGGGTATTCATTCATTAATATGTAATTATATTCATAAATGAATCAATAAACTTGATTGTTAATCAATAAACAATTTATAATAATGCCAAATTATTTTATAAACAATCAATATTATGTTTTAGTATTTTATAAGCTTCATCAGATAAAGATTAGAAATTTTTTTTTAATTTATGAAAAGAATAATCTTTGCAAATATACTCAGTGCTATATTAGATAATTGAATATTCAACTGAATTTTATTTTTCCCATGATAATATATATATATATTATGTTCAAATTATGTATACTTTAAGTTCATTAAAGTCTCATGTGAAAATGTCATTTTCATCAGATAATTATATTAGCCATATGAAACTTTAAGAGGATATTTTAGATATTTTAGGTTTTAGACCTGCTCTGCCATATGAGCTTTGAGCACTTTTTATGCCCTTTTCTTATTTGCATTTTATCTTCTTTTATTATCATTATTATTAACAAACTTCAAAATAGCATAATCTTAAATGCATGTACTATAATTAGAACCTTACAAAGAATTTATTTATCAATTATAGAAAAATGAAATTGCAACATTCCTGTAATCATAGATAATATAGCTTAAATATATATATATACTAAGAATATACTTATTTGTAGACTTCTATTTTTAGTTACAAAGATTCTGTCTGGTCAAGTTTGTCTATTAAATATTACCAAAGAACCATTTTGATTGCCCAATGTTCCACTAGAAATGATAAAATCCTAGTATATTTGGTTTAGAAGAAAATCTTTTTTTATTGAATTGGTAATTTGTGTGTTTATTTATGACAATACAGTATACATAATAGCTCAAATGTTTTAGTAACACTAGTATTAATTCCTGACTAATGATAATCCTTTCCTTCCTGATTTCCACCTTATAGATAATAAACTCAAATAAAACTTGCTGAAAATTACCAACTTTGGTGTTTAATCATCCATTTTTTCCCCCTGTTATACAAAGTATTTTGCTGTTTAGTGTCCAAAATGATGAAAGCTCTGCAAAGTCAATGAGACCTAATAAGAGAAGCAAGAGCATTGTTTATGAATACTGGGATCAAATATAGGTAAAATACAATATTTATTAGATTCGTTCTTTTTTTTCTTCCTCTAGTATTTGTTGTGTCACTGGAAATACACTCAATCAAAGTTGGTGTATTTGTTGAAAAAATCCTACTTGTTTCTATCATAGGTTTAGAGTAGATCTGATTTAAAATCTAATATTTTAAAATGAAATCCCCATGATACAGCTCCCATTACTCAGTTTCACATCATCTGAATCATATAATGGCACAGAAAGCTGATTAACAGTTTTAGCTTATATATATATATATATATATATATATATATAGAGAGAGAGAGAGAGAGAGAGACAAACTGTTTCATTGTATCACAACTCAATATATATATATATAAATGCCTACAGAGTCAGAAAAAATCTACCAAGGTTTCTCCTAAATGGATCATTTATTTATATTTTCCTGTATTTAATGTATTGAGCACTCTAATGTTTACCTTAAGGAATTCTTTTTGTGTTTTTTCTTTTGATTAGGCAGACGTTATTGGTTGATTATTTTCAAGTAGTATGTATGTTTTTCATCTTTTCTTTTCCTATGGAATTTTTCCCCCCAGATATCAGTTTGTGTAATTTTTTTTTTTTGGCAAATTGTACCATCTGTATTTTTTTCACACCATCAGAATTACAGAATTGGTATAAAAATGAAATTATATATATATATATATATATATATATATATATATATATAAAGCATATCAGCTTTTTTAAAACTTTTCCTCATAAAACCTTATTCCCTGCCAATGACTTCAGATCAAAACAACTATAGAAAATAACAATAAAAAAATTCTTCTATGATTTTTTTTCCTCTCTCTTTATATATAAACATATAAAGTAATATAATATATAATAATAATAAAGTAATAATTCTTTTTTTGACATGCTTCATTAAATGTGCAGATAAAGATTGTTAACATGTAAGCACTGAAGATGCTACACACACACATATATATATATATATATATATATATATATATATATATGATATGGTTGTTTGTGTTTTATAGCATATCCATATTTACCAACCCCTCCGCTCGGGCAGGATATGACACAAGGTCAATTTTTAAGCGGTGTTTAACAGGTTTGAATTCAGAGTTTTCCTTCTCCTAGACTAGTTGCTTCACTTAAGGCTGAAGAAACCAGTCTGCCCTACTATTTACCCATAGCTGGAGGGAAAATAATTGGATTCATACCTTTCCCAAGGGTATTAGTGCTATGTGAAATGCAATCAGCCTCATCCAGGATTTAAACTCGTATCATTGGGTCCATTTCCAACGATGATAACCATTACACCACGGGCACCTCCTTCATAGTATATCAACTCTTGTGGGTTATCTAATGGCAAATCCTGTTTATACATGTATATAATATATATAATTTGTAAGCAAATAGTTTGCAGGTAACATTATTTTAAAGCAAACCTGAGCTCATTTGTTTACACGCCGTCAAACGTTTTCAAGTATTGCTATTTAATAATAATAATTCTATTTGAATCAGATGGGAGCAAAATAGGTACTACCACTCTGGGGATCAGAGAGGACCTGGGAATAATGATAATGACAGAGTACTCCACATTCCCCTAACTCCAAGACTGGAGCCTCAACATCAGATGCAGTTTAATGCCATACCCAGGATGCTAAATGGTTTCAAGAATTGCTGACACTAATTATTCTATTCAACCTTATTCATTTGTTTGCACACAGTTAAATTGTTTCAAGCATTGCTATTTAACACTCATTTAATAATATTCATTTGTTTTCATGCAATGAAATTGTTTTAAGTATAGTAAATGACGATATAGTTTTGTTTAACATAAAGATGCAACCCGAACAGGTACTACCACACCAGGTCAGAATGAACCTGGGAGTAATGGCAATGAAGGGGTACTCCACTTTCACCAAAGCTTCAAAATTGAAGCCTCACCATCAGATGGTTTAGTTTCATATCTAGGATACACATTGAAAAGAGATGCAGAGATCTACTCAGCATATTCTACAACCCCAGCTGACAGGATGTTATATAACTAATGAATAATATGGAATGAAAAATAACTAATGAATAATATGGAATGAAAAATAACTAATGAATAATATGGAATGAAAAACAAATTTCTGCTAGCTTCTTATCATGTTTAATTTAAGAGAAAAATTTAAGAAAATATACATTACAATCAAAATTTACTTACATTTCATAGATATATACAGAGATTGAGAGAGAAAGAAAAAAAGAAATAAGCTCAAATGATAGGTTATAGACATAAATGCCAAAAAAATAAATGAACTGAATCAGTTGGTATATCTTATTTTAAAACCATTGAGAAAAGACAAAGTTTTTATAATATATTATCTAATCTGGCTAAAATAGTATGAAAAAAAAAAAGAAGTCACACAAGATATCAGTTAGATAATTTTATGATATGAAACATTTATATCTATTGATAAATGCAAATAGATTTTATATCAACAAATATTTTTAGCTGAAAAATATTTCCGTTTTATAATGTCTTTTAAAAGATTTTAAATCTCCACTGACATCATCATATCCACAAAGCACAAAACCCAGAAAAATATCAAATAAACTTTATAACCAGTGAGTTCACTTCTCACTTGGTGCTTCATAATTGTGAACTTGTATGATCACTATGCTAAACTTTTTCAATTACAGGTCATCTTACATGTAATGGTCAATGAACTAGACTAGCATGCCACTGTTAGAGAGTTCAGTTCTCATTTTGGGCCCCATAGTTCTGACCTTGGGTAAAAAAATAGCTCAACTTTATAAATAACTCTCTGTAAACTTTCCTCATATACATAATTATATACTTGAATCTATTATTTTATATATTTTAACCTATTATTTAAGATTTTGTACATGTATATCTATGTGTGATAATGACTATTTTTGTATCCATTAGGATTCAAAGAAAAATCTCTTCATCTTTATAGATTTATATATATATATATTTATTACTTATCCAAAATATTTTCCACAAATAATATACACACACACACACATATATATATATATATATATATATATATATGTAGATAAGAATTTTTTATCATTTGTATAGAATTTTCTATCATATAATATAATATATATATATCATATGAGAAAAAAATTATAAAACCGTACATATGAAAAAATTTTTTATAGATGACAAAAAATTCTCGTATATATATATATATAAAGATGAGAAAAAAAAAAAATATATATATATATATATGTATAAATACAAGGTTCATTCCAAAGGTTATAAACCTCACTTAGATTTTAGGTTTGTTGTAAACCTCTCACATTTGTATGGGCCTCACTTGTACAGAAATTAAGACAGAAACCTGAATTAGTTTTTCTAGTTTTATAAAAAGTGTTAGTATGTAGCCATAACAATGACATTCAGCTTTGACTCTTCTTTCCAGGGTGCCTCGGGTGGTACAATGGTTAGAAAAGTAGACTAGCAAACCTTCACAAGTGAGTATGAGATTCATTGGGTGCCCCATTCATATGGCCTTGTGCCGTATTTAAGCAAAAAGCTTAGTAAATTACAACTATGACACTTCTTTCTAACTGAGGCTTAGAACTTTTTGAACACCCCTTGAGAGTGTATATATATATATATATATATATATATATATATATAATATTATTAAAATGACAGAATAAAGAAAATCACCTGGCTCACAGCATTAAATTTCACAATCTCTTGATCATAAAGTAAATGCTGGTAGATTTTTTTCATAAGCTAATTATATATATATATATATATATATATATATATATATATATATTATATATATAGTATAATTAGAGCTCAAAAGCTGTTAATCTGCTTTCATAAAGCCATTAACCCAAATAAGAGCCACTTGACCACCTCCTTGCTCTCCTCAGTCCAATCTTCCCTTTATCCATTGTCAGGCTTATCAAGTCTCTCCATTTGACCAGTAGCAAGTTCTTTAACTGAAGCTTTTACTATCACAAGACCCTTTGACTTATACACATGATTGTAAGAACCCCTTTTCTTTTCTTTTTAATTCACCATGGAATAAGGATTTTTTTTTGATAAAAGGGGCTTTGCCCTCTACCTACCATCTTGGCTCTGTCATTCTCTCTTCCTCTCTGTTCATTTGAAGGCTGTGGTGGGCAGCAGGGGTAAACAGAAGGGAAAGTTTGTTAAGGGTAGGGGTTCCAGCCCTTTCTACCTAAGGGGTAAGTGATACTGATCAGGACAACTCTCTCCCACTCCATCATTCAAGGGGATAACTAACTTTGTGGGTGTTAAGAGATTTCCTCATTATACAATGGAAGACTAGAAATTGAACATTCTTGGTCAGTACTTGAAAAATATCATATTGAGGAAATATTGGACAATCTTAGAATTTTTTTAAAGAGCTTTATTCTTAAAAAGGAATATTGAAAAAAATACACGGGAGGTTTTTTAGTGCATAATACTCTTCTTGGATCTTTTTTTCAACACATATTAAGCAAAGCACATTACCTGAATCATGATTTAATCAAATAATATTACAAATTACAAATATTACTATTATTACTATTATTATTACTGATTACAAATAATATCATGTAACCTAAAATTAAAGGATTTTTACTCACCCTTCTAAGGCAGTCTCATTGATTATATTGGATTGGATTTTTTATTAAGTGCATGAAACTGGCAGTAATGAGACTATCACAGAAGGGCGAGTAAACAACCATTTATTCTAAGTTTTATCCTGCTCTACTTCCGGTATTGAGCATCTTTTGATTCATGAAAAAATGTTTTCAACAATTTGTTTATCTAACTACATATATACATATATATATATATATATATATATATATATATAAAGTGTTTATATATCATCATCATGTCATGTTGCAGGCACGATAATCCCTGACCCTCTCTCACCACTTCTCCCTATCGTTCATCGCCTCTGGCAGGTCTTCAGGGCGACATCCCGTGTCCTCACATAGCTGCTGTATGTATGTTTGAGCTGGTCGTCCTGCTTTTGCCCGGCCATATGTGGGGGTCCATAGGAGTACATCACTTATGAGCTCGTCCCTGCTTCTCCAGCAGTGACCTGCATGTCTGGTTCATCTAACTTGGATAGTTTTTGTGATGGGAGGCAGGTGGCCATATAGTTGGTGCCTTGTGGGGTGTTGCCGCCAGTACTTGTTCAATATTGCTTGCAACATTCTTCTGTAATTGCCATCTAGCTTCTTCTCTAGCCATTTAGCTAGCGACCATGTAGTACATCCATACAGCAGTATCGATACGACCACTGCCTGAAAGAAACTGCATTTCATCGGTCAAGTCCGATTTCCATATGATCGATAGGCTATTGATAGCTGTCCATGCCTTCGTTAGCCGTGTGTCGATGTCTTTTTCGATTGATGAGACACTGCTTCCTAGGTAGGTGAATTTGTCTACCAGTTTCAGAGAGGTTCTATCTAGTGTGGAAATGTCGCCTGTTTGATTATAGCACATATATTCCGTTTTGTGTGCATTGACATGGAGGCCAATGCCTGTGGCGGCTCATTCCAAACTATGCAGTAGTGTTTCAGCTTGGTTGGGTGTATTTGCCAGTATCGCTATGTCATCGGCATAGTCGGCATCGGTAATTGTTTTTGCGGGGCACCTTCTGCTTCTTTTCTTTATCAGCTTGAAGCCATATATATATATATATATATACCAACCCCTCTGTACAAGCTGGATGTGATACAAGATCAATTTTTAAGTGGAGTTAAACAGGTTTGAATTCGGTTTTTCTTCTCCTAGACTGGTTACCTTTCCAAGGTAAAAAAGCTCAGTCTGCCCTACTATTTACCCATAGCTGGAAGGAGAATAGTTGGATTTATCCTTTTCCTAAGAGTTATTGATTCCATGCAAAATGCAGCCTTGTCCAGGATTTGAACTCTGCTCACCATGTCAATCTCCTACAACTGTAACCATTACACATTTATATACTGATGGTATATAAATAAGTGCACACAAACATACACAGGAATGTATATAAGAGTTGTACAAAATGTTCTAAGCTTCACCCAGAAAGAAGAGCTACAGCTGAACTTTTTAATTGTGGCAACACATTCTCACTTCTTATAAGATTGGATAAACTAATTCAGATTTCAGTCTTAATTTCAGTACAGGAGAGTTCCATAGAAAAGGGGAAAGTGCATCAAAAATCTAGGCGAGGCTTAGAAGTTTTTGAACACCCCCCCCACACACTCATATATATATATATATATATATATATATATATATATGAATGCATGCTTAGCATAGTGGTTATCATCATTGGAAATGGAATTGATAACCTGAGTTCAAATCCTGGACAAGTCAGTTTGCATTTCACTTTGCATTGATGCCCTTACCAAAGGCATGGATCTATCAGTTCTTCTCCTGGTTATGGCTTTACAGTCAGATAGACAAGGTTTTTAAGCCTTGGTTCGGCAACTAGATGAGAAGAAAAAAACTCTGAATTCAAACCAACTTTACTCCACTTAGAAATTAACCTTATGTCACTTCCTGCCTGTGGTGGAGGATTTGATTAAATACATAAACACACACACACATATATGTTGAAAAGATATATTTATAGTGAATCTAACAGTATGATAGAAATATGTGGAAAATTGGATAAATCAAACACTCAATTCAAATTTAGATGTGTGATAGACAGACAGAGACTCACTTGCTTTTAAATTGAAAAACTCAGAAAACAGTCTCTGTCTGAAGAAATTTGTGATGAAATAAATCCAAATAAAATATCACACATCTAAATTTGAGTTAAGTGTTTGATTTATCCAACTTTCCACATATTTCTGTCACACACACACACACACACACACACACATTTTGATCTGACATTCACAGTATGTGATAGAAAACCAACGAAATCTTATGGTATTTTCAGTTTCTTTCTTTGTTTAATGGCATATCAACCTTTGTAGGTTATTTAATGCCAAAGCCATCCTTCTGTAAGAACAGTAGTGGTACTGTTTAACCCATAGTTGGAAGGATAAGGAGGTTCATAGCTTTCCCAAAAGTGAATGTAATAGCGCAACTAGAGTTCGAACTCACTTACTACGATGCTGAAGTCCATTACTTTATCCATTATACCATGAAGACACCCCAGTTGTATTTTGAGGCACTGTTAGTGGTAATGATACTTGCCCTGAAACTCTGCCTGACTTTAGAGTCATTATTTGATGAAGACTTTTTTGGCTGCACAGCTGTTGTTTTATAGGAGGTTATTTTGCAGCAGCATGTGTACATGTCATAATAATATTATTACAATTAATGATAAATGTCAGGATTTACTCTAAGTCTAATGTACTTAATTCTAAGGAAGGTAGCACAATAAATAATATATATATATATATATATATATATATATATATATATATATATCAAGAACAAGAAAATTGATAATATTTTCCATTGTAAATTGTTTATAGACAGAATCTTCAGATGGATTTGAACAGAAAAAGGATGGTCAAAAAGAAAAATATTTCTGTTCAAATCTATCTTAAGATTCTGTCAATAGATGAATGAAATTAATTTGTAATGGAAAAATACTTATTAATTTTCTTGTTCTTAATGATATTTTGCTCTGCATAGGTTCTTCCTTGAATAAAGAATGAAGTAGTACTACTAAACCTGTTGTAAGTGTTTGGTTTATCCACTTTTCCACTTATTTTTATCATATATATATATATATATATATATATATATATATATATATATATATACTAGTTGCTTGAAAAAGACCACAAAGTCAGAAACATATGAAATAAAAAATCTGAAACACATGAAATACAACTCTAATTACCATATTGAAATTCCTTTGTGGACTTATTTTTCTTATATTTCCTCCAGTCACTTTTCCAGGTTTTTTGGGATTGTTCCAAGTGCTCCAGCTATAACTGTTATCCCTATCACTTTCTTGTTCCACAACTTCTTTTTTCTTTTCTTTTTTTAACTATTTTGGAAGATCCAGGTATTTACTTAGTTCTTTTTTTGCTTTCCTTTGTTTTTACTCAATGATCTGATGGAACAATAGAGTCAACTAGTTGACATATTCATTTCTTCTTGTTGATTACAATTAAATTTGGTTTCCTGGACAGATTATTTTTGTTATTATTATCATTATTTTACTCCTTGTGAGTTTTTCATGTCAGCTTGAACAGGTGGTCATTCACTGGAGTCTAAGTGACAACAAGTCTCTACAGGTCTCCAGGACTCTTCTAAATATTTTGGCCAATCTTTACAATGCTGTCGTCAGAATGGTCTCAAATCTTCCTATGATCTCCAATTCCTTAAGTCTTTTTTCCAAGCTATTTTGGACCATCGTGCAAAAATTTTCTTTTTGGTCTTGTACTGCTTATAATCCAGTCTGTGGGCTATATGCTTTTCTCATGGCCGTGAAAATTGTTGAGGGGCAGAAGAAAGAAGAAAAACTTGAAAATTATAATACCAAAATCATTAAATATCAACAAAAACCTATCTGAAAAATCTTGGGTAGAAAGGAACCGATTTTTTGTTTGCATATATAGTAATTTGGTGTTACTGAATATTTTTCAAGGAAATGGTTTTTTTTCAATTTCTTTCTTTTTTTTTTTCCTTTTTTAATATGAGAAATCCAAAAGGTATGAATCACAACTGTTGTCAAATAAATTGATTAAAAAAAAAGAAACATAAAAACATCAAGTAAGTTCAAATATCTCATTTGATTTATAAGGTGTCCATGAAAATCCATTAAATACAAGAAAGATTTCTTTTTTTTCCCAATTTATATCTTTTTCAAGGAATACAAGTTTTCTCTATTAAGTAATGTGACTGATTACATAAAGTATTTAATGATGAACTTAATTCAAAATCAACTTTATTTCCTTCAAATAAGTTCCCTTGGGAAGTTGTATATTATTGAAAACATTGTTCTCAATTTTGAAAACAGTCCCCTAAGTCTTCACCTGACACTGCCTTCAGTTGGTTTATCATGACTTATTACAGTCTCCAAATGGTGACCACAGAGTTTTGATTTTGGAGAACAGGAAATAGTCTTAAAGACTTGGATTAAGAAAGTAAAGGGCTGTGTTACCAAAGGAATATTCTTTTTGGACCAAAAAATAATTTATAGAGAGTGTGTTCAGAAAGTAATATAACTGTTATTTTTTATTTGTTTGGGTTTTTTTTTTCATTATTTCTTTCAGGTTGGCAACCCTCAATCTAAGTCAACTAATTAGTGTTAATTCAGCACCAACCATTCCAATCATCAAGTATCAATAAGACACATCACTTTTGGTGCATCCTTCACTACATGAAATGATCAGAATGAGGTCATCAATCTGCTGCAGTCTCTCAACCATTTAAAAAAAGCTTTGTGACGCCTAAAAGACTGAATTTGAGATAGAACTTGATCTCTACCAGCCTGTGTTAACCTGTTAAATGTTTCTGTCACATTGTTCTGAACTTTGACACAAGATTTGATCCCATATTCCACTTTTTTGAGATACTTAACCAAACATAATTGTTATAATCCAAGATTACTGAACTAAATGTAAGTTCTGAATGGCAAACATGAAATGAATGTTTTCAAAAGTATTCTAGCCTAGTCGGCTGGGCAGAGGCTATAGAATACACCGACTGCATCTCTGCATAGAGGTAAGAACCGATCCCTCTCTCCCTCCCCCCTACCAACAAGTGTCCGGGATATGACACTAAACAGTCTTATGGAGATGCTTCAGTAATGCTGGAGCTTTGGGGAATGTGGAGTAACTTTTTTATTGCCATCACTCCCAGGTCCACTCTGACCTGGAGTGGTAGCAACTGATAGGGTCCTAGCTATGGGTCAAATAGAACTGTTTGACATTTAAACTGTGTACTTATGCTAAAATGAATTGTTTGATATGGAACTGTTTTTAGATTTAACTGTGTATAAACAAAAAACTGTGTACTCATGTTAAATAGAACTGTTTTTAGATTTAATTGTGTGTAAGCAAATGACTGATGCTTGATTGAATTGTTTGTGATTCATAGCAATACTTGGAACCATTTAACTTTGTTGACATGTGAAACTGAATTGTTTGAAATAGAACTGTTTGATCATTTAACTGTGTAAACAAATGACTGATGTTTAATTGAATTGTTAGAGTTACATAAGAATACTTGGAATCATTTAACTGTGTGCAAATGAATGAACAATGTTAAACAGAATAATTAGTGTTACATAGCAATACTTAAAGTTTCGACTCATTTAAAAATGTTATCAACAAAATGTTTTTACAAATCATATATATTTTATATATATAAATAGGATTTGATATTAAATAACCTACAATGGTTGATATGCCATAAAGCCCAACCCAACCAAATCCCATATATTTCATATATAAATAGGATTTGGTATTAAATAACCTTCAATGGTTGATATGCCATAAAACTCAACCCAACCAAATCCCATATATTTAATAAAGAAAATTTGGTATTAAATAACCTACAAGGGTTGATATGCCATAAAACCCAACCAGATATATTCAAGGTCAACATTGATCAGTTTATCTTCAATTAAAGTAGTTAATCTGGAAAATAAACAACCAGTTTTATTACTAACTAGATTCACTTTGTATATTAAGCATCAATAATAGTAGCAGCATCCTCATTTGAAATCCTATCCCTCCACAATTTCATCTCACATTTCTTAATTGCGTGAAGTAATGGTTAGCAAGCTACTTTCCCATGGTGTAATGTTTAGTGAGCTACTCTCTCATAGTGTAATGGTTAGTGAGCTACTCTGTCAGTGTAATGGTCAGCAAGCTACTCTCTCAGAGAGTATTGGTTAGTGAGCTACTCTCCCGTTGTCAATTGGTTAGCGAGCTAATCTCTCATAGTATAATGGTTAGCAAGCTATTCTCTTGTAATGTAATGGTTAGTGAATTAGTTTAACAAACCAATGGTAGTGAGTTTGATTCAGAACCTTCTTGCAAATACCCAATAATATTTTTTACCTTGTCACAGATAGCAGTTAAGTAGCAGTCTGGCAAAATGGCATCTGATGTGAAAACAGAGAAGTGGCATTAAATTCTTCCATGCTGAAAAAACTGGGCACATTAACATTTGTGAATGCTGAATGCTTCCAAGGACCAGACTGTGAAAGTGAGTAGAGCAAGAAAGTGTATAATACATTGTATCAGTAGTGACATCATCGTGAATTACAAGCTGATTTTTGTAAACGTCTTCTGCAGGCTCTGGCGCAGAAACACAGAGGCAATGGAGGTGTAAAAATATCTGATTGATTCTAATGGCCCATCCACCTGTCTTGGGTTATTTCTTGCCAAAAAGTTAGGGGTTGAGTTCATTGTATGTTCATATTTATTTTTTTATATAGATGTTTCTTGATAGATTCTTTTTTTTTTTGCACATAGTTCAAATACAGATGATTTTTATATAGATCTATTTGACCCAAAGATGTGACTGTAATAGGTACTACCACTCCAGGTCAGAGTGGATATTAGAGTAATGGCAATGAAGGGGTACCTTACACTCCCCAGATCTCAAGAAATTGACTCTCACCATCAGATACAATTTAGTGTCATACTCAGAAGATCAAGGGGAGTCCCATCAATGTCATGGCTTGAGTACTGGATTGAAGTAAGTGAGTTTCAACTCCAATTATGCCATTGCATTCACTTTTAGACTAATGCCCTTGAGAAAGGTATGAACCCTTTTTCCTCCCCACTATAGGTTAATTAGTATCACTGCTGTTCTTCTACAAGCATGACTTTGGCATTAAATAACCTACAGAGATTGATATGCCATTAAACAAAGAAGCCAAACCAAAACACCGTTTTTTGGATATGTGGGGTGTGTGGAGGGGGACTACTCTTCTGCAAGGGATACAGTCAGAAAATTCTAAGACTTGCTGACAGAGTAATAGAAAAATAATTTTTTTATAGGTGAAAACTTCTAATGATGTTATCATTATCATATTTACTCAACCCCTCCGCTCGGGCAGGATATGACACAAGATCAATTTTTAAGTGGAGTTTAACAGGTTTCAATTCAGAGTTATCCTTCTCCAAGACTAGTTGCCTCACCAAGAGCTGAAGAACCTAGTCTGCCCTACTATTTACCCATAGCTGGAGGGAGAATAATTGGATTCATACCTTTCCTATGGGTATTAGTGCTATGTGAAATGCAATCAGTCTCGTCCAGGATTTGAACTCGTGTCGCCATGTCCATTTCCTACGACGATAACCATTACACCACGGGCACCTCCCAAAAGGATGTTATCATTATAGTTTCCAGGGAAATCAATAGGAGGCATTACTTTTGGAACGTCCTTTGCAACACCAGTATGTAACATTGTGCTATAAGATATAATCAATGCTTGTGTAGATAATCAATTTTTTGTTCCTACACTAATAGTGTGATCTCTAACCAGATTCTAACAATAGAGTCATTAGTTTGGTTTTGTTTCTTTGTTTAATGTCATAGTAACTTTTGTAGGTTATTTAATGCCAAAGCCATCCTTGTAGAAGAATAGCAGTGAGGATAAAAAGGTTCATGCCTTTTCAAAGGGTATTAGTCTGAAAGTGAACATAATAGCATGATTGGAGTTCAAACTCACTTACTTTGAGGCTGCAGTTCAATACTTTAGCTATACCACAAAGACTTCCTCAATAAAGTTATTGGTTACCATTTTTAGTTTTGAAAAGTTAAAAACATGCAGGTAAAACATGGGAGAAGGAAAGTAGAAATCAATAAAAACAAGAAGATGAACATAGAGAAGACATTAAGGTGCTTCTACCAATGTCTTTCAAAATCATTACAGTGGATGATGGAGGCTGTCACAAGAGTCAAGAGAAATCGCCAAAAAATCCTCATTTGATGATAATTGTCAGGCAGCCTGGCCTGTGCATTAGAGATGTGCATCATTGGTGTTGACATGTGATGCAACATCTATGCATGAAAGCATCCAGCCCCCCACTCATAACCACTACCAATTTCAGTGTACACATTTGTTTTCTGAGGGTGATGGTAGGGTGAGAGACTCTTTCAATTGTCGAGTGAACTACTTGAGTGACCAAAGCACATGAAATATGGAAACAGGACAAAGTGGATCTTTCTATCTGCAGTGCTTCTTTCTTGTGGTACTCTTTGGTTCTAACACCCCCACCTGTACACACACATGCACGTTTTTCTCTCTCTCTCTCTCTCTCTCTCTCTCTCACACACACACACACACACACACTTTCTCCTTTTTTCATACCTTTATTTTTCTCTCCTTTCTTCTGCTCCCATGATTTTTTTTGGTCATAATCGTTACTGCTTCTTTCTCATCACTCAGTTACAATCTATTTTTTTCTTTCTTTCTCTTATTTTTCTTCTACCCTTGTCTTTCTTTCCTATTTCTTTTTTCTTTTCTATTTTTTTCCTGTCTGTTTTTTTTTTTTTTCTATTTTTGATTTTTTAGTTTTTTTTTCTTCTCTTCATTTTTTTCTCTTCCATGATATTTCTTCTATTTTTTCTCTATCTTTTCTCTTTTAACAACCTTAATCTTTTTCCTTTTTTTCTAAATACTTTGCTTTTATCTCTTTTCTTTCTTTCTTCTTCTTCTTCTGTCACTATTTTTTCTTTCTTTCTCTTATTTTTCTTCTACCCTTGTCTTTCTTTCCTATTTCTTTTTTCTTTTCTATTTTTTCCCCTGTCTGTTTTTTTTTTCTATTTTTGATTTTTTAGTTTTTTTTCTTCTCTTCATTTTTTTCTCTTCCATTATATTTCTTCTATTTTTTCTCTATCTTTTCTCTTTTAACAACCTTAATCTTTTTCCTCTTTTTCTAAATACTTTGCTTTTATCTCTTTTCTTTCTTTCTTTCTTTCTTTCTTTCTTTCTTCTTCTTCTGTCACTATTTTTCTTTCTTTCTCTTTTTTTCTTCTACCCTTGTCTTTCTTTCCTATTTCTTTTTCTTTTCTATTTTTCCCCCGTCTCTTTTTTTTCTATTTTTGATTTTTTTAGTTCTTAATTTTTTTTTCTTTTCCATTATATTTCTTCTATTTTTTTCTCAGTCTTTTCTCTTTTAACAACCTTAATCTCTTAATTTTTTTCCTCTTTTTCTAAATACTTTGCTTTTTATCTCTTTTCTTTCTTCTTCTTCTTTTGTCTGTCACTATTTATTCTTTCTTACACTTATTTTTTTCTACCCTTTCTTTTATCACATCTATTTTTTTTTTCTCTTTTATTTTTCCTTTGTCTTCTTAGTTTTGGAACATTTTATTTTTAATCCATTTTTTTTATTCCCTCTTTCTTTTCCATCCTTCCTCTCCATTTTCTTCTATTATCTTTCTTTTATTTCTTCTTGTTTTTTTTCTTCCTCAAATTTCAGTTTCTTTCTTTTTCTTTTGCATTCTTTTCTCTTTATCCTCTTCCTTTTTTTCTTTCTTCAATTGCCCCAACCCCTCTCTCTTTCTCCCTTGGTTTTGTTTTTTTTGAATATTTTTCTCTTTTATTTTAGTTTCTCTCTTTTTCTTTGTTTCATCTTTCTGCTCTTTTTTTTTCTTTTGCCCTACCTTTTTTCTTTTACTCTTTCTTTTGTCTCTCCTCTTTCACAACTCTCGTCACTTTTATGGCTTCTATTTTCTCTTCTCTCCTTCTCATCTGTTTTTTTTTCTTTTCCTCTCATTCTCTTTTTTTAAAGCCTTTTTCATTTTTCCTTTTTCATTATTTCTCTTTTTCTCTATCTTCCATCTCTTCCTCATTTCTTTTTTTTTTATTCTTACAACTCTTTTCTATTTTTCTCTCTTTCAATATCTTTTCCTTCTTCTTTATCAGCCGTTCTCTCTCCCCCCCACTCTCTCTTAGACTAATTCTTACTCAACCATAATGATGCTTTCTTGCAGGCAAGACTTTTAACCCTTTCATTTCAGGTAGCAGATATTGATTACATAGAACAAATACCAAGTTCCTTGACTTTAAGATAAGGTTAATTTTAATTTTGTAGTAATTATGATTGGTTGATTGGTTAAATGATTGATAGGTGGAATGTTCTGGATTTCAGCTGAATGTCAAGGAAATCTTCCAGGTTTTCAGGTACCATTTTTAAAGGCACACAAAAGGAAGAATTTTAAAGACATGTAACATTAAAGAAAAAAAATCACTGTTTGAAGTCAGGGAAAAATAGTTATTTTGATACCACAAGTCTTAATCTGCAAATAAAAAAAATCTATATATTACACTATCTCATCATACCTGCTAATAATATTCTTAAGATTTCTATATATACATTTACCAACCCGTCCATACAAGCAGGCTGTGTCACAAGGTCAATTTTTTAGGCAGAGTTTAAATTCAGAGTTTTCCTTCTCCAAGACCAGTTGTCACACCAAGGTTAAAGAGCCCAGTCTGCCCTTCTATTTACCCACAGCTGGAAGGAGGATAATTGAATTTGTACCTTTCCCAAGGGTATTAGCACCTACACAGAATGTAAACAGCCTTATCCAGGATTTGAACTCAGGTTACTGTGTCTATTTCCACAAATGCCGCCATATTTTTTATATATTGTTTTTACTGATACGAATTACCTTACAACTCATAGGTCCACTAATGATTCTCTATAAATGTCATACAATTTATGCTACTCAATGATAATAAAGGCTAACCTTTAAAAAAAGGTAAAATACTCTTGATTCCGTCTTTATTTAGCCATCAATTATTTTATTCCCGTGGTGTAATGGTTATCGTCACAGGATATGGACACGGTGATACAAGTTCAATTCCTGGACAAGACTGATTGCATTTCACATAGCACTAATACCCTTGGGAAAGGTATAAATCCAATTATTCTCCCTCCAGCTATGGGTAAATAGTAGAGCAGACTAGGTTCTTCAGCCTTGTTGAGGCAACTAGTCTAGGAGAAGGAAAACTCTGATCTCACACCTGTTAAACTCTGCTTAAAAACTTGACCTTGTGTCATCTCCTGCCCGAGCAGAGGGGTTGGGTAAATAGGATCAATTATTTTATTCCCTTTCTTTTCACAACCAGAATAAAATACAAAAATGATAACAATGGAATTGAGCAAAGGTAGATGAAAAATACCTTTCATTAAGAATAGGGCACCTTGTGAAATTTCTAAAATCAAGTTATTTTTTATTAAGTATATATAAACTTGTAAAAAAAATATTACTTAAATTGATAAATGATGTTTGCTTAACCGATGAAAAATCGATAGAATAATTAGAAACAACCTTGCCCAGTGAGCTGGGGCTGTAAAATACACCAACTGCATCTCTGCAGAGGGGTAAGATCTCTCCAGCGAGTGCCCTGGATATGACACTAAACAATCTCATAGTGAGGCTCCAGTAATGCTGAAATTTTGGGGAATGTGGAGCACCCCTTCATCATCATAGATCCCAGGTCCACTCTGGCTCGGAGTGGTAGCCCCTGATAGGGTCCTATAGAACTAAAATGCGTACTTATGCAAAACTGAATTACTTGAAATAGAACTGTTTTGATAGAATAACTGCGTACTTATTCTAGACTGAATTGCTTGAATTAGAACTGTTAGACTAAACTGAATAGCTTGAAATAGAAATGTTTTTGACAAACTGTACTTATGCTAAACTGAATTGTTTGAAATAGAACTGTTCATTTGTATAAAAATGGATTTGACATTAAACAACCTACAAAGGTTTATATGCCATAAAACCTAAACAAACAAACTAGAAATAACCAGCAAGGATTAAAGATCTGCATCACATGTTCATATTTTATTTATGAGTTACTTATAAGGTAGATAATATTATATATAAATTTAAATCATATATACAAAAGTTATTCATATGTATGCAAAAGAACCAAATAATATGACACTTTAATGTTTTATTTCTGAGTTTCATATAAATCCATTGGAAGCACATATGGCAATGATTACCAATCTGAGGAAATGAACTCAATGAGTTGAACATATATATATATATATATATATATATTTGTTTAAAAACAAGAAATTTAAAAATGGAATTCTAAAATAAATTTATTTCATTTATTGAAGCTCTTCAGATGCATTTCAAAACGAAATACATTCATAATGAATACTATTTCAAAATTTCTTGTTTTTAAAGAAAAAATATATATCTGATTCTACAGGTATATTTTGTATTGAATAGCTGTGCATTGAGCACTTATTCATTGTCCTTATCTATTTGATGTATATAAGCGGTCTGATTCTAAGTCTAACGTAAAATTGGACAGGTTTCGACCTCGGCTTCAAGCATCCTATGTGTCTAGCCACACTGAAGAGTTCTGATAGAACGAAACAGTCTGTCTGTGGATGACTATATATATATATATATATATATGTATGTATGTATGTTAGAGGTGCTCAGGATGTTATGGTCAATATCATAGAAAATGGACACAGCAACCTGGATGAGGCTGTTTGCCTTTCACATAGCACTAATACCTCTAGGAAATATATACATCCAATTATTCTACCTCCAGCTATGGATAAATAGAAGAGCAGACAGGGCTCTTTAACCTTGATAGAGCAACTGATCTAGGAGAAGGAAAATTCAGAATTCAAACCTCTTAAACTACACTTAAAAAATTGACCTTGTGTTACATTCTCTAATAGTGAGGATGGGTCGGTAAATGTATATATACATTATTTGAATATATATATTATGTGTTGTATATAACATATAAATATCCAACGGTTCAGCTAAACATGTGATTTAGTAGAACCGGCCACATTTTTTGGATGAGCTGATAACAGAAGAATGGTGTATCAGATTTTTCTAAACAGACTCTCTTAACACCAACTAATGCTCAAGTATGTATTTACCCAACCCCTCCACTATAATTAGGATGTGACACAAAGTCAACTGGGTAAAGTTAGTTTGAATTTGGTGTTTTTCCTTCTCCTAGACTGGTTACCTTATTAAAGATAATCAGCCTAGTCTGTCCTACTATTTACTCAAAGCTAGAGGAAGAAGAGAATGGTTTATTTTACAGGATCAAGTAGAGGCAGATGCCACCTTTTTGGCTGAAAATGAGGTCTTCAAAATTCAAGTATAGATAGATATAGTAAGTAAAGTTGGCGACCATAGTCGAGGGGGACCCAAAGGTTCCCTTTTCAATAGCTACTACACCGAGGTGTTGGGGAGGGCGCTACTCCTTTCCCTGAATTGCTCCACTTTACCCTTGATCCTTACCTTATAATGCTGAGTGTTAAGCAAAGTGGCAACAAGTACCATTTTTTAAGTCTTTGGTATGACTCAACCTGGGATTGAACTGAAAATTGGTCGGGTGGTCCTTGTAGCATAGTGGCTAAAGTCAAATAACTCAGGAGGGAGTCCCCATTGTGTAGTAGATAAAGTGCTGGACTGTGACACCTCAGTAAGTTCAAACTCCAGTCACACAATTATATTCACTTTTGGACTAATAACCTTGGGGAAGTGATGTACTCCTATGGGCCCCCACATATGGCCAAGCAAAAGCAGGAAGACCAGCTCGAACATACATACAGCAGCTATGTGAGGATACGGGATGTAGCCCTGAAGACCTGCCAGAGGCGATGAACGATACGGAGAAATAGCAAGAGAGGGTCAGGGATATCCGTACTAGTGGCACGACATAATGATGATGATGATGGGTTAGATATTATCACTACTGTCCTTTTACAAGCATGGCTTTGGCATTAAATAACCCATGATGGTTGATAGGCTTTTAAACAAAGAAACCAAACCTTAATAGAAAATTCATTTCGAGATTTGATTTGGTTTCTTAGAGATATTATTTAACCCACTACGGGGGGGGGATAAGTAGTTCATATTTTTCCCCAGAGTATTAGTCTAAAAGTGAATGTAAGAGAGTGACCAAAGTTTGAACTCACAATGATTTCGCAGTCCAGCGTATTAGCCACAGTGCCACAAAGACACCCCCCACCCAATGTTGAGGACATAGAAGAAATATAACAGCAGAATTTCATACTATATCTGAAGTGAACTTTCAGAGGTGCTTTGACTAGTGAAAAACTCACTGGAATAAGTGGGTTGAATGCTAAGGTGACTAATTCGAAGAAAATTAATTTTTCATTCATTGTTTATTTCTCTTTTGGTAAATACCGCTTCAGTTCTCAAGAGTTTTTGAACACATCACATATCTTTAATTTTTAAACACACCTTTATATACAGAAAATTTAAAAAAAACAAGGGTTGTGTCTTGTCCTTTCTATTATGTTTGAATTTCAATCTTACAAAATTATTGTTCATGAGTGTTAAGCAAGGCGGCAACAAGTACCATTTTTTAAGTCTTTGGTATGACTCAACCTGGGATTGAACCCTGGTCTCCCAGACCACTGGCAAACACTCTACTCATTAGGTCAATGGCCCAGTATAGATATTAAGTCTATCTCAATTCAGTTAATATATGAAGATAGATAGACAGATATATTGACCATACCCGTATAATGAACAACTTTTTAAGACCAATTTTTCACCATAAAAATATAGAATTGTTCATTACACAAGATGTTTTTGAATCATCTATGCTTCCCTTGTTTTGAGAACTAATCTTGCTGCAAATTTGATCCCAAGTTTTCCTTCATAGCCAATACCTAAACAAGGGCTACTAGTTTGTTAAATTTGTTACTTAACATAGTTTACTATTTATAACACCTGTGCACATAATAAATACAAGTACAGGGTATCTCAATATACATGGGACCCATGGCACTGCTAATGATTCTACTAATAATAATTTTGTGTTGCTTTTTGTTTCAGGTTTGAAAATAGTATACGATAACAACTATTAATCCTCGATCACAATACCTTGGACAAGAGAGGAAAAAATATTTTGTGTCACTACTTATTGGGAGACAAAATCATACAAAACTGTCCCAAAATAGATGCAACTCATTAATATGATAATGAGACAAGAAACTCAAAAAATAATTGAATGTCCTGGAAGCTGATATAATTACAATTAAAACAAACATTGATTTGATGTCTAGCTCAAATGATGGATTTTTTACAGGACATGTTCCAAATGACCACCATTGCGCTTGTCTCAGTAATAAATCAATATCATATTAATAGGTTGCATCTATTTTGAGACACCCTTTATTACTGTTGTGAGATCCTCCCTATTCTTGATGTTTAATAGACATTTTCAATGAAACATATAACATTTGACTGTAATACACTCTGGGTGTCTGTAGGAAATAGCTACACTGGCAACATTGTATTACTTGTTCTCTGTAAAATATAACTTTATTTCTTCTTTCTTACTAAGTGTATGTCTTATTCATTTTATGCCCTTTACTGAGGATAAAACAATTACCAATAGTAAACTAAGTTAAATAAAAAAAAACTCATTCTCTTAACTAAAAGACTTTATACAGGCATTAGGTAGACTATGCCTTGATTTTGATTGTATTACGCTAGACGGCAATTACACAAGAATGCTGCGAGCAATCTTGAACAAGTCCTGGCGGCAACACCCCGTAAGACACCAACTGTACGGCCACCTGCCTCCTATCACGAAAACTATTCAAGTTAGACGAACCAGACATGCAGGGCACTGCTGGAGAAGCAGGGACGAACTCATAAGTGATGTACTCTTATGGACCCCCACACATGGCTGTGCAAAAGCAGGACGACTAGCATGAACATACATACAGCAACTATGTGAGGATACGGGTTGTTGTCCAGAAGACCTGCCTAGGGCGATGAACGATAGGGAGGAGTGGCGAGAGAGGGTCAGGGATATCCGTGCTACCAGCACAACATGATGATGATGATGATAGCAGTCTTTGAAAGTAGAAATAAATATTTCAATTTTTTCTCTTCATGTCATTGGATGTTGAAGAAATATTTTTCTAAGCTAGCAGAGCCAGAAGTTAGTGGCTGTTCATCATTTCAGCAATATATGATAAAAACACTTTCTTGTGTCTAAAAATTTAGGGGTTGTTCATTACATGAAGAAAGCTATTCATTACTAGAGTATATACTGTTCATACATGTGAATATGTTCACTTCCTTACATATTATATATTTACACGTATTCACACGAATATATAATATACCCACATTTAGAATATGAACAGAAGTATATATAATTATATAAACACAAATTAAGAGAAAAATCAATTACATAGATTTGAGGTTGTGTTTTGTCTAATGAAACAAAAACAAATTGACAAAATTACTGTCCCCCCTCTCTCTCACAATAACCAGCTCTCTTTTTATCAACCTCCCCACAACAAATGATTAATATTATTGAAATATGTTCATTAAGGGCCAATAAAACAGACACCTCACAGTACACAGATCCATACATGTATGTGTGTGTGTGTATCTGTGTGAATCTCTAATCGACAGTCTGAGAATCAGTCCCTCTGTATATGATGAAATTTTCACAAATGAATGCGTATAGCAGCTGCTGCACATATAAATGTTCACAATGTGCACATAATTTTAATTTGCATATGCACTCATTCCCTTTGCAGGAATAAATATGCCAGTTTGAGTGCATAAGTATGTGAGATTGTATCTAAGTTGTGCATCTAAATATGCACGAGGGATGTCCTCGTGGTGTAATCGTTAAAGCGAGGGACTGCAGAATCGTAGTACGCGAGTTTGTACTCCAGTCGCACTATTACGTTCACTTTCGGGCAAATACCCTTGGGAAAGGTATGAACCCCCTTATCCTCCCAGCTATGGGTTAAATAGTACCACCACTCTAGGAGAATGGCTTTGGCATTAAATAACCTACAAAGAGTTGATATGTCATTAAACAGAGAAACCAAACCTAAATACGCACTATGTTGTTTTTAAGCACAGTATAAATATGCGCTAGCATATATTTGTCTACTGGTCTTTAAGCACAGTATAAATATGCTTGAGCATGTTGTAATTGTATGCTGATCTTTAAACATTGAATAAATATGATCAAGAAAGCATTTGGATGTTGTCTTTAAGCACTGTATAAATATTCCCTAGCATGTCTTTGTATATTGGTCTTTAAACACTGTATGAATATTCACTAGCATGTTTTTGTATATTGGTCTTTAAACACTGTATAAATATTCACTAGCATGTCTTTGTATATTGGTCTTTAAGCACTGTATAAATATTCCCTAGCATGTCTTTGTATATTGGTCTTTAAACACTGTATGAATATTCACTAGCATGTCTTTGTATATTGGTCTTTAAACACTGTATAAATATTCCCTTGCATGTCTTTGTATATTGGTCTTTCAGCACTGTATATATATGCTTTAGCATGTATTTACATGTTGCATTTAAGCACTGTATAAATATTCATAAGCATGCTGTAATTACATATTGATCTTTAAATATTGTATAAATATACACTAGCATGTATTTATATATTGTACTTTAATACCTGTATAAATATGCTCTACTATATGACTAATATATGTTTAGAACCTTTAAGTAGTATGTATGTCTCATTCATTTTCTCTCTCTTTCTCTCTCTCTCTCTATATATATATATATGCTAGAATCTTTTATATATGAATACATTTTAGAGTATATTTATACAAAGCTTTAAGGCCAACTCTCTCTCTCTCTCTCTCTCTCTATATATATATATATATATATATATATGCTAGAACCTATTATATATGTATATTTATACAATGCTTTAAGACAAAGTCTCTCTCTCTCTCTTTAAGGCCAACTCTCTCTCTCTCTCTCTCTATATATATATATATATATATATATATATATATATGCTAGAACCTTTTGTATATGAATACATTTTAGAGTATATTTATACAATGCTTT
This sequence comes from Sepioteuthis lessoniana, assembly GCA_963585895.1. Lineage (NCBI taxonomy): Eukaryota > Metazoa > Mollusca > Cephalopoda > Myopsida > Loliginidae > Sepioteuthis > Sepioteuthis lessoniana. The sequence continues at coordinate 3,564,495 of CAUZXS010001320.1, forward strand.
AAGGCCAACAAATACATGCTAAAGTATATCTATACAGTGTTTAAAGGCCTCTGTGTGTGTGTGTGTGTGTGTGTGTGTGTGTGTGTGTGTGTGTGTGTGTGTGTGTTAAAGCCTTAAAGAACTGTCTATAAATATACTGTAGTATGTTCGCCTTAAATTTATGTAGATGTGTACATAATGTGTAATCATGAACCTTTGTTTGTTACAGTGAAATGCACAGGAATGGGGTGGTGGATATGCATTCAAATTTTTCACTCTTAAAATTCTATGTACATGTGTCCCTGAGTTTGTTATATGGGAATGCCTTCAACTAACTATCTGTAGGTACATTTGTATGAATAAAGCAAGAAAGAAAGCATGGAATTTTTTTTTCTTTCTCCTTTAAGAATGAATACAATAAGCAAAATTAAGTCATTATTGATGTACAAAGTGATCCTCTGTACAGAAATCAGGAAGGTGACTTTAAAAAAATATACTGAAAAGTAATCAACCTTATCACTGATGTACAATAGTATTTCAGTGGATTTTTAAAAAAAATCATTCTCTTAACTATTAAAGGGTAAGATAAGCCAGAAAATATTTGTCAGGGGCTATGAAGAACATTTTGGAAAAAAATTTCCTCGGTGGAAATGAGAATGGCTAAAGGAGTGTTTTCTATCTGCTCACATTTTGGTGACTTGGTAAGTAACTTCCTTCTCCAAAAAAATTCAAGTTCATTTTGTATTTGCCCATTCCTTTCAGTACTGGCAAGATGTGATACAAAGTCAATTTTTAAGCAGAGTAAGACAGGTTTGCATTCAAAGTTTTCCTTCTCCTAGATTGGTTGCCTAACTAACATAAAATAATCCAGTCTAATCTACTATTTACTCTAAGCTAAGGAAGAATAGATAAATTGATGCTTTTTTCAAGGGTATTAGAACAAAGGGAAACGGAAACAGTCTTATCTAGGTTTTAAACAAAGGGCAGTAATTTCATTTCCAATGATAATGACCATTCCACAAAGTGCACTTCAAAAATTAAAGTAGCTTTTATTTACTTTTTAGATAGTTATATACATTAGTATATTTCTAATTATAAGGTTGTTTGGACCGACGCCGACTACGCCGATGACATAGCGATACTGGCAAATACACTCAACCAAGCTGAAACACTACTGCATAGTTTGGAATGAGCCGCCGCAGGCATTGGCCTCCATGTCAATGCACACAAAACGGAATATATGTGCTATAATCAAACAGGCGACATCACCACACTAGATGGAACCCTCTTAAACTAGTAGACAAATTCACCTACCTAGGAAGCAGCGTATCATCAACAGAAAAGGACATCGACACATGGCTAACGAAGGCATGAACAGCTATCGATAGGCTATTGATCATATGGAAATCAGACCTGACCGATAAAATGAAACGCAGTTTCTTCCAAGCAGCAGTCGTATCGATACTGCTGTATGGATGCACTACTTGGACGCTAACCAAACAGTTGGAGAAGAAGCTAGACGGCAATTACACAAGAATGTTGTGAGCAATATTGAACAAGTACTGGCGGCAACACCCCACAAGGCACCAACTACACAGCCATCTGCCTCCCATCATGAAAACTATCCAAATTAGATGAACCAGACATGCAGGTCACTGCTGGAGAAGCAAGGACAAGCTTATAAGTGATGTACTTCAATGGACCCCACATATGGCCGGGCAAAAGAAGGACGACCAGCTCGAACATACATCCAGTAGCTATGTGTGAATACGGATGTAGCCCTGAAGACCTGCCAGAAGCGATGAACGATAGGGAGAAGTGGTGAGAGAGGGTCAGGGATATCCGTGCCTGTGGCACGACATGATGATGATGATGTTTACAGAAATCAAACAAAACAACATACTACATGTATATAAGTACGAATTTCTATTTATTGATATAAAGATACCAATAACCATAGATAATAAATGCAGTATATATATATATATATATATATATATATAATTTAAATCTATATCAGTATTTGGTGTGAGAATGTTCATCTGCCCATTCTAGATATGCATTATATTTAATGGAGAGCTAAACATTTTTGTATGCATGCTTATAGGAACCAGAGAAAGGGTTTGAAAAAATGTTTCTCAATGAATGGATAGAACTCTTACCTAATAATAATCAGTGAGAGGCTATGTTGCTGCAAGACAAGGCTAATCATGGAGAAATTGAATTTCCAGACTTCCAAAAGAACAAAAATCAACAAATCATTTGTCTTACAAAAATAGTGGTTCATGTTTAAGGAAAATGTGTGTGTGTATATATATATCTATATATATATATATATATATACATATTGTAAATGAGGGAGCTATCTCCCTTGTTTGGTAGGGGCACCTTAGAGTTGGGTACACATTACCATTGTACACTGATCAGTCACACACGTGACACCGTGAGAAGGGTTGACCCTTTTATTACCATTTCTCCGAGCAGAACACACGTGTTGCCTGACAGCTGCGATTTTAGACTTTGTGAAGGGGGCATTCTTTGAGGTGAACAGAGGTAAGAATCACACACTGTATCTGTATTTGCCCAAATTATTGATCTGTGTGAAAGGGATTACAGAAGTTGTTTTCTATTTTGTTTTTAGTTTCACAGTCAAAGAAGGGTTTAAAGAAGGAACGAAGACCTATAGCAAATAGACAACTTCTTTACCAGTTGAGCCTTTTACCTCATTTTTTGCCTCATGGTGCTACTGTTACATATATATATATACACTCATACACATACATATATCAGCAGCAAAATCTATTGTGTGTCTACTGCTGGACAAAAGCTTTTCCCGATTTCTTCTAAGATGACCTTAATTGTGTTGTCCTCTGAAATGTCCTACCAGCAACCCTATCAATATTTTGCACCATCTGTCATCTTCTCTCCAGGGTATGTGTCCCTGCCTATCCCCATTTTTATTGTTAACCAACTTTTATGATCAGGGAATTATTTCTTGCATTGCCCTTTCCATTGATCCCTATGTTTATCTGAGTTTTCCACTAACAGATATTTTATACATTTCTGAAAATCAATCCACCAGGTAATAGATGCCCTCATTGAGGCATTCAGTAAGGATTGAAATTAATACAATTACAAAATAAAAGCTAGACAAGCTTTGAGGTATTGTAGACATTTATTAATGTTTATACATATATGTATATTAATAGTATAGTTATATGGTTTGCTATATTTATAAATAAAGAGTGCTCAATATCTGTGATAGAGCATATGTAGATTTAAGTTTGAATTGCATAGACACAGACTCAACAATATTTGGTACTGTCAATTTCTTGCCTATGCAATCATCAGACAGATCAAGAGGTTCCTACATAATAACAAATTAAATTAAAAAAAACCCAGTAGAATAGTGGACTTTGCCATCCTGGCAGACAACAGAGTGAAAATCAAAGAAAACTAAAAGAGAGACAAGTACTTGGGTGTTGCCAGAAAACTAAAAAAGTTAGGAATATGAAAGTGAGGGTGATACTAGTTGTAATTGGTGCATTTGGAACAGTCCCCAATGGAAGAGATGGAAATCAGAGGATGAGCTGAGACCATTCAAACTACAGCAAAACTATGATTGGCCAGAATACTGACAATTCTGGAAACCTGAGGAGACTTGCTGTCACTTGGACTCCAGTGAAAGACCATCACTTAAAGCTGGTATGAAAAACTTGCAAGGAGGAGGAGGAATAATAATAATAGTAATAAACACTAGAAAATATGAAATTTGTGAACAAATCACTGGACCGCCTTTCCCATAATTCACCAGAAACTAGATTACCCTTCCAATCATGTTCTGTGCAATAGTATATAAAGTGAAACCCACCACATGGGAGCCTCTTGATCTGATGATCGCTTAAGCAAGAAACTGATTGTCCCCAAGTGCTTCTGACTTTGTGTCCAGACTATTAAAATATACATATATTAGAGAGAGTTGGAGGACTGCTAATACATATTTGAACAAATAGATGATTTTTTAATTGATTCAATTATTGAATGAAAAACATTTATTTTTTCTATTCTTCTAGAATCTTGTTCAGAATTGATCAAAGAGATTGAAAAGGAGAACTCTCATTGTTTTTTCGAAGAGTTGCTTGGACCAATCCTCTCAAAATCTTTTCTAATTGCTGTAATTTTAGGCAATTATAGACTCAATATTGTGTATGTTCAAATTATATAACCTTTATGAATGCCTACATATCAAAACAAGCAAAAAATATGTTTTTACTGAAGGATTAAATTCTTTTAAAAAAACATTTGACAGGAATCTGTTAAATGTGTCTATTTACTGAGCTTCTATAAGTACAAAAATCATGAAATAAAAAAGCATTCCTATTTTGGTTCCAAACTTTGAATGTTCCAATTGTCAGGAGTAATTGATTCTACAACTTGAAACTCACTTGTTCATGAGTTGTGTTGATAGAAACGAATTCTAAATTCAGATCTTATTATCATTATCAATTAATTAATTAAAATCTGAACACTATTCCGTCGTCTATTCCATCCAGTTTGAGTTGATGACGCTGGTCCTAATGGACTTATACAGCAATTTTCTTTTTAAAACTGAAACTAACATTTAAAAGACAGCAACAAAAAAAATATCCAGGTATATCTCATCATCTTCATCAAGTTATGCTGGCACTAAAGATTCTCTTCTACTCTCTCTTGCAATCCATTCCTATCAAACATAGCTCTTGATAAGTCCTCTAGCAGGAATCCAGTGTCCACACAAAGCTGATGAATGTAAATTTTTGCTGTTAGGCCAATACTAGATTGTCCATGTTTAAATCCATCTTCAACATCTATTTTTGATTTTGCCACTTGTTGATAAGGAACCAGAGAAAGTCAAAAAAGCCATCTTAAAATTTCTAACCCCATTCAAGTTGGAACCTGATTGCATACAATCATTTTCTAAGACTTGATTGAAAAATAAAGTATAAATGAATCGCTTATTTGGTATTCCTTTTATGGCATTTGTATATTCATGTTTTATAATGTACAAGTATATATATTTGATTTTATCCTGCATGTGTGTGTATACATAGTTTTATAATGTATGTTATGTATATAAATTTTATAATGCATGTGTTTGTATCCAAGGTTTTATAATGCATGTGTCTGTATATATAGTTTTATGATACATGTGTCTATATACATGGTTTTATAATGCATATGTCTGTATACATGGTTTTATAATACATGTGTCTGTATATATAGTTTTATAATACATGTGTTTGTATCCAAGGTTTTATAATGCATGTGTCTGTATATATAGTTTTATGATACATGTGTCTGTATACATGGTTCTATAATGCATGTGTCTGTATACATGGTTTTATAATACATGTGTCTGTATATATAGTTTTATAATACATGTGTTTGTATCCAAGGTTTTATAATGCATGTGTCTGTATATATATTTTTATGATACATGTGTCTTTATACATGGTTCTATAATGCATGTGTCTGTATATATAGTTTTATAATGCATGTGTCTGTATATATAGTTTTATAATTAATATGTATGTATATATAGTTTTAAACTGCATGAGTATATATATATATATTAGTTTTTCAGCTTATAGAAATGCAGATCAATCTTTTCTTCAATCTGTTTTACGTAAAAGATTTTTAAATAAAAATCCATATTTGATCTTCATTGACATCTACTTTATAATTTTCAAATTTTATACACACACACCCACATATATATATATACACACACATCTTCTTTATAAATAATATATATCTATTATGTATATATATAACTACGAGCACATTTTTTATCACTTCTTTTGTAGCACAAAAACTATTTACCAATCTTTTCTTCACAATATCTTTTCTCCTGATGATGACCTATGGTCAAAACTAGTAGTAAATAATCAAAAAATAAATAACACAAAATAAATATTCCAGTCTGCCTTGTCACTTTTGCTTACTTTTATATATTTTCTTTATATGTAACTTGCGCAAATATATACATATTCTTTATATATATATGTGTGCGTGTAAAAAATATATATTGTATATATAATATACACATAAGTTATGTGTGTATATATATATATATATATATATATATATATGCTTAAATTATATACAACTTAAGTGCATATTATATGAATAAGAGAGTGAGAGAGAGAGTGATTAAATATATATATATATATATATATATATATATATATATATATATATATATATATTTATTCGTAAAAAATATTTTTACTATTTTATTGAAGTTGATTTCTGTTTGAGGAAAATTCAAATAAAACTTCTTCTCTGAACAAAATCCATTTTCCTTCTCATTTTTAAAAATCTGAATTCATTATTAAAGCCGAATAAAAATGCCTGCAGCACATATGCATAGACGTAGATGAGAAATCAGGTTCTTAAAAGGCCGGTGTGTACACATTTATTGGGTAATTGTTTAAATCTTTAAAAAATGCTACGGGCAATTTTTATATAGCAAAAGTTTTCAGCTCAAAATAATGCTTCCTATCAACACAGAATAAATTTAATTCATTTTGGTTCTCAAATTAAGATGATTGTATGCTTTTCATTTTTTTCAGAAATTATTTTGAAATAGATCTTTTCTTTCTTTATCGTTAATGTGCAACAATAAGCATTTCCAACCTAATACTTACAATATAAACAATTATGAATGTGCATATATCTTTGATCTAACTTTGCTTATCACTACAAGAAAAGTCAAATGTATCATAAATGTTGACTGTTTCAAAGAAATATAACTTATGCAAGTAAAAATAAAATGAACATGGTAAGATCTAACAGAGATTTAATGAGGTGTTAATTCCTAGATATCACTCCGTTTCTTGTAACGCATTAGGTTATCCCAAAGAGTGTAACCTAACGCAGAATATTCGGTAGGAAACAGTACAAGTCAACTAATATAATAAGACATATTTTGGAGGTGCCCGTGGTGTAATGGTTATCATTGTAGGAAATGGACACGGCGACACGAGTTCAAATCTTGGATGAGACTGATTACATTTCACATAGCACTAATACCCTTGGGAAAGGTATGAATCCAATTATTCTCTCCCTCCAGCTATGGGTAAATAGTAGGACAGACTGGGTTCTTCTGCCTTGGTGAGGCAACTAGTCTAGGAGAAGGAAAACTCTGAATTCAAATCTGTTAAACTCCGCTTAAAAAATGACCTTGTGTCATATCCTGCCCGAGCGGAGGGGGTGGTAAATATGATAAGACATTTAATTGTACACAACACGAGAAAGGAAGCCAGTTCCCCTTTAGGATATACAAGAGTCACAAGAGTTCGCCCCCGGCGAGTGCCCCGGGGCCTGTTCTGGACTTCGGTCCGGAGCGTGGCCCTGGAAAAGGAACAATGGCAGACTTGGGGCCTTTAATTAGGCACCTAGTTTCGACTAGGCTACCTTCGGGTGGGCGAGCTGCATTTTTGTCTCCTTTGTCCCCCTTGTACGGCACTAGACCAAGCGTCTAGTTTAAGCCGTTTACTGGCATACGTGCCCGGACCCACATTTGGGTTCGTGAAACCGCTTGCCTCATCAGGCTCACATTGCACTAAGTGAGCCAATGAGCAGCACTGACAAGCAGGGTTCGAGTCTCGGCTCCTTCCCGACCTTCCCCTCCCCTTTATCCCCACTTTAATTGGCCTTCGGGCTTTTGACCTTGTGTCAAGTCGTGTCTGGTGGGAGGCAGCGACAAATACTACAGCAAAAAGGGGGAAATTACTTACTCTTCTCAGGTTTGGAATATAAAAGAGGGAGGCCCTATGTGCTCGCTGGGAGGAACAAACCACCAAGTCTTCTCTTCTCAATGGTATCATAATTTAATAAAGGCAATTATTGTCATAAAACTATTATCTGAAGAATCTATTTCATTGAAAATTTGAAGATAAATAGAATTTGCTTTTCTGCTTTTTCATGAACTGTTCTTTGCAAAGAAATTTAAGTTCAAAAAATGTTATCTCTCACACACACACACACAAACACATATATATATATATATATATATATATATATATAAATCATTAAATCAGAGATGTGAATTAATAGCTAGATGTAGACATAGGAATAAATTTAAACTATAGACAAATTATCAAAGATAATGCTTAAATAAAAAAAACATAGGATTAAATTAAGATTTAAGGTAAATGAATAAAAATAAAATAAAATAAAAAAAATTGGGAAGAAACCATGTGATCTGTTCATACTCTTCAATGGAAGGGTAACTAAATTAATAGGCATGAAAATAAAATTTGAAATTAAAAATTTTTATTCAAATTTTGAATTTAATTTAATATAAGTATTACTGTATCCTTACGTAAAGTTATTAAAGAATGTTGTATTTATCTAAATTAGTATTATATCTGGAGTTTTAAGTTGAAATGTAATTAGAATTTAATAAATAAAAAAAAAAAAATTAATTTACTATAATTCCAACCGGCAATAAATAAAAAACAGAAGTAGGCTAAATGATGAGAAAACTCTTCTCCCCTCTTCTATCCCCTCCCACTCTTCTTTCCTGTGCCTATTCTGAATTATTTTGTCAATAAGATCTGAAGTCCTGTTAGTTTTGTTTTTTTTGGTGTTTTTGATTTAAATCAAAACCCATAACAGGATGGAAATAAATTTATAATCCTAATGTGACCAGTTTTTGTTTTTTCTTAAAGAAATATATATATATATATATATATATATATATATGCACATACACACACACACACACACACATATATATATATATATATATATATATATATATGCATATACAAACATATATACTGTTGTGTCGTGAAATATGTAAGGTTGACACGCATGGAGAAATAAGTGGTATTTTATCCAGGAAAGAATATGGTACACGGTTGGGTACACAGACGAATGTTAATAATGGTTAGTTGCTCTCTTAGTACAGAGCAAGCACTGTTTTAAATAGCCTTTAGACTATCTATCTTGTTGAAGTGTTCCACTTACTCCATAACTCATACATATTGGTTTTATTTCTTTATTTAATGGCATATCAACCTTTGTGGGTTACTTAATGATAGAGACATTCTTGAAGATGAACAGTTGTGGTACTATTTAGCTGATAGTTACAGGGATAAGGGAGTTCATACCATTCCATTAGGTACCAGGTCAAAAATGAATGTAATAACACTACTGGAGTTAGAACGTGCTTTCAGGTCACAGTTCAATGCTTTTAGCTATTATACCATGGGAACATCAATGTAAATATATATATATATATATATATATATATATATATATATATATATGTTGTGATACTGGCCAAAAAAAGACAAGGTGAACACAAAAAGGTTGACAGAAAATGATATATATATTCAAGTAACAGAAACAAGATACAAGTGAACCTGGTTAAACAGTAGTTAGTTAATAGAAAGCTGAGAGTCCAGTGGGGTAATGACTCTCTGTCCACTATGCAAGTGGTATCACACATGGCTGTGTCATGTGGGTCTGGTCAACTCACTCTGACGCTCCGTTAACGTGTATTTATGGAGGAGGGAGAGTCCATTATGTAGGGAGTACAACATATATATATATATATATACATAAACACATATATACGTATAAGTACATATGCAGGTGCCCGTGGTGTATTGGAGGTGCCCATGGTGTAATTGTTATCGTCGCAGGATATGGACACGGCGACACGAGTTCAAATCCTGGACCTGACTGATTGCATTTCACATCGCACTAATACCCTTGGGAAAGGTATGAATCCAATTATTCTCCCTCCAGCTATGGGTAAATAGTAGGGCAGACTAGGTTCTTTAGCCTTGGTGAGGCAACTAGTCTAGGAGAAGGAAAACTCTGAATTCAAACCTGTTAAACTCCGCTTAAAAATTGACCTTGTGTCATATCCTGCCCGAGCGGAGGGGTTGGGTAAATATGATATGCACATATAAACATATATACATATAGAAATATATATACACATATAAATATATATAAATGCATATATATATATATATATATATATATATATAAATGTGTTTGCATATACACATATACACCCAGTCTGAAGTTATTAAGCAAATCATATAACCTTGAATAATTAAAATTTGATAGGAAAAAAATGTCAAATTTTAAACAATCAATTTAGATGTCAAAACAAAGCCCAAGTTTTAATTTTTTTTAGTATCAATGTTTTATTGAAGTTATTTAATGTATTCTAAAAAACTGAAATCAGAAGTTATTAGGCAAAACCAAATAATCACATTTTACTTCAATAAAAAGGGATCAACAGCTATAATAGTGAAATAACAAATACATATGTTAAGTCTTTGTATCCTTTACATTCTAATATATTGCCCATTTTTTTTAGTAATAGACAATAATCTATTATCTATTGATTTAGTTAATTTTTTTAACTCAGCAAGTTCAATTTTTGACATGGTAGAAAAACTACCATTGCTTTTTGTAGGTCTGCTTTACTGCTATATTGTTTGCCACTTTCATATAAATTCATCTTCATGATGGGCCATAGATTTTTCACTCAGATTCAGAACAGGACTTGAAAGTGGCCATTCCATGAATCTTCTCTTTTGTAAATCTTTTATACATAAAGAATTCATGGGTAAGTTTATATACATAAAAAGGAGAATTGTCGTGCATAAATACACAATTCACTTTGAAACTGCCAGACTGAGACTACTACCATGTTAAAGTCTTGTTCATAAAATCATGATAGTTAGCACTGTTCAGTTTAACTCCTTCATCAACTCTGAATGGTCTCATAAAGGTTTGGTCAACAGTTCCAGTCCATATCATTACACTATTGTCTCCTTTTTGTTTTCTTTTATCCACAGACATGTTTGAATTGAATAAAATCCATTCTTAGGTTCATCAAATGTCACTCAAGATTCATCCATGAAAATTACTTAAGAAAAGTCAATTTTCACGTATTTTTTGGCCCAATTTTGATGCTTCAAGATATTTGCTTTTGTGAGAGGAAGTTGCTTTGGAAAATTTTTTTTACAGATCCCAATTCTCAATGTATTCTACACTTTTTGTCCTTATTGATTCCCTCAATTCCAGCATTTTTAAAGACCTGAGCACTGGTCAAAAGTGGTTGTATAACTTTAGTTTATGTTCATCTTGAGAAAGCAACTTCTGAAAGGCTTTGCTTCAAATTCATAACTTATAATCTGAACAGCCTTCCTGATCTCTGCAAAGTTCCTTTGATATATCCAAAGTGGACACTCCTTCACTCATTAACATTGTAATTTTCCTGTTTTTTAGCAGTTGATTGATCTCTTCTTTCACTACTGTTTCAACATATATCATAGACTCAAAGAAAAAACAATTTTTATTAGATTTCAGTGGTCTTAAGCTAAGATGTTCTTTTTTTAAAAAAACTATCTTAATTGGCTCAGGCAATGATGTTTAAATGTATGGAACTTGTAGGAGATACAACAAACTGAAAGATGATAAAAGCAAAAATATTGCTAAAACACTCCAGAGAAAAGAAGAGAAAAAAGGAAGGAAAAGAAAAGAGAAAGAAGTAGAAAGGAAAAGGAAAAAAAGAAGAAAAAGCAAAAGAATGCTGATTGAATGATTGAACAGTTATATAATCTTTATATATATATATATATATATATATA